>VZUI01024516.1:1218-67651 GCA_013401135.1 Cettia cetti | reverse complement strand
GATGATCCTGTAGAAAAGTCCAGGGATGGTGAGATGGGTCCAGTCTTCCTCTGAGGAATCCAGTGTAGGACTGACTCTCTGGGGGTTTCAGGCTCCCTTTTATCCAGGTAGGAAGTCTGGGCTCTCCCCAACACTGGGTGGAGCATCTCACACTGGGATGATGGAATGTGTCATGTGGTTGGGGAGCCTTATTTGGCCATTATCAGCCAATATCCCCGTGGGGGGGAATGAGCGATGAAAGAGATAAGGAACACTACTCCACCTGGTTTTAACAGCTGGGCCATTATCAGAAAGCATCCACGCCCCTCCCCCGTAGTTACAAGAGACAAAGGAAAAAAGCCCACATTTCCCAGTTTTCAACAGATGAAATAGAATACACATTTTTTGGTTCCATAACCCAAGACAATTGCATAGAAATTTTATGTGCTTTTAAACAAAGGTCAAAGAATTCCTATCAATAACTGGTATGTTGCAAAACATTTTGATCAAATGTACTACAGTATACAGTTCATACATTGCCTTATGAAAATGGCAAAAAAAAAAAAAAGTTATTTTGCCCTTTGAAATATTTGACTCTTCATACCTTTTTTCTGGAGCTTTTTTTACAAGGCCACTGTTACAGAGATATAGAATTTCTCCAGTTGAAAGTGATACATAAGGATCATTAAGTCCAACTATGAGTTGGACTTCCAGTCCAGTCCTCACAGGACTGTGTAAAATTAAGCCATAGGGCGAAGAACATAATTTAGATACTCCTTTAACTCTTACAGGCTTGATGCCACAACCACATTCCTAGGGAACCTATTATAATGACTGAACAACTTCTCGGTGAAGAACCTGTTCCTAATGTCCAGTCCGAACTTTCTCTGATACAGATGCATTCCATTTCCTCATGGATATCCTACTGCAAAGGAATTTGATCCTAAAAAAAAGTGGTGATTTTTAAAAAAATTGTTAGTAGCATTTTTTTTCTAGTATAGTGACTACACTGCTTGGTTTTATGAATTATCTTCAATACAGCATGTGGTGTTCTGAAAACCATGTCTTCACTGAAATTCTTCTGATCTCTAATGAACTTCTGAAAGTTATATGGAACCATCTGATCAATTGTGTGCATTCTAATAATTTTATAAGGTCTTTTTTTATGATCTGATTGTTGTTTTCCTTAGGTGTTTACTTATCTTCATCTCAGTTTTGCTTTTTCACTTTGTCTCCTCACTTTACTGGCATTCAGATCTGAGAGAGAAATAAGGAGAAAGTTACTGATTAAACAGCTCTAATGCAGCTCATTGAAAGTACAGATTCTTACAGGTCCATCAATGAAATTTCTAATTTATACATATGTTGAGGTCAAGGAAAGCCTGGGGCGAAGGCCATGGAAGAAATCTGGTCAGAGCGAGAGAAATCTCACCCTCAAGGCCCCATGGGAGCTTTCTATCTAAATTAGTCTAGAAAGTTCTTTGTTCTCTGTGTTATCATTGGCTGTTTTTTGCTGCAATGTTTTCCATATTCCTAATCCTCTTTCCCAGTTGGTTCCCTGCCTCAGACTCTGCCTCTGTGCTACTTTATATGAGTTACTGTAACCCCCTGACCCTTGCCTTTCCTTGGTGCACCCCATTCTAAGCTCAGTTTGCTGTTTGTTGTTTTTACCTCTTAGTAAAGTTCTTCTTTTTCAGGTCACCAGATTGTGCCCACGTCTCATTTACTTTGCCTCCAAAGGGACTTTAGTCCCCGAGATCCCGTGGTGACACTTGGCCTTCCTACCCTGGCCCGGAGTGTCACATACATAATTTATATTTTATATTAAAAGCTTTCTGAAGTTTATTCAGCCAACAATTTCTGGTCATTTCTAATATATTATTTTCATGCTTTTCATTAGTCCTGTTCTAATGTATTGACATATTTCTTCTGCACTGATTAGATAACATTTTTCTTTTCCTTTTCATTATTTCTGGATAGCTAATATCTCTGCTTAAAAACCCCCACCAAAATCAGATTGTCTGAAAATGTCTATTATTAAGGATCCACTGATGTCAGGAAATATTATGGAAACTAGTGAGGCAATACCCATTTACTCTAGCCATGCCCCATTAAACTTGTTTAACATGGATTTTCCATTCACTTCTTTGTTTGTAAAAACACATCAGTCTCAAGGATAGCAGAATGTAAAGAAATGGTTTTGATTAATAATTTTCAAACTGGGAAAAATAATTACAATTTTTAAAGTAATGCAAAGTTACAATAAATACAATGTCAAAAGTGCTTTCCTCTCTAAGCTAAGCATTTGTGGAAAGGATTTAAATTTTGAACCAGAGACACTGGGTGAAGAGTTGAAATTGGTAACATGGTATCTATACCTCATTTAATTAAACAAATGTCCCCTTTGAGAGTCTGCTGGGCACCTTTATATTTACAAGCATTTTGCCTGAAAAGATTTTTGTTGTGCGTTTCTTTTCTCTAACTTGCAGTGTCCCTTTTCAGGGTTTTATTCAGCTGCCTTTTTCTTTCTCAGGTTTCTACCTAAATATTGGAAATTTTTACTGTATTCTTAGCTTTGTTATTGATACCCACTTCATTTCTTGTTGCTGAAAGACAACTCCTTTCTGCAGTTTATGAATGAATGGAAAAACACCCCTAAATGGGTAGTGATAGGAAAAAAATTGGAATTAATATGCCATTTAAAGAATGTTAAAAAAATAGCACATCAATCTTGTCTCTCTCAGTAGAATGGTTCTGCAAGTGTATTTAAAACAAGCCAGATAAAGGAAAAAACCCAAACCAACAACAGAGAAAACCAACTAACTAAAAAACATCAGCCAAGGAAAAAAAATCCCCCAAACTTTTCTTGAAATTTTAAGATGTAGATTTTTATTTTGTTTTTAAATATTTTTTTTCTTTTCTAATTCTATAATAATAATAATAATAAAAATCTGAAGCAGCCTTAAGCTAAAAACTGAGACTATGACATATTTTCTTCATTTCTTGATTTGGTGACCTATCAGTATTAGAATTCGAAATTTCATTTGCTTAGAAGTATGGTTTTTACTTCTCACTTTCAAATATAAGCTTGCAACTAATTATATATATATTGCTATTTTTTCTAAGAATTGCACAATTCAAATGCTGTTAACTTAAGTAGTAATACATTTACTGTAAATGTGCTCAAATATTAATTATTAGTGGCTTTGGAAATCTGTTTTAAGGAAGTGGATCCCTAAAAACCTTTGTAGTTGAATTTCCAAGTTGATATGTGTTTTTTGCAAAGTGCAGTGGCAGTAATGATTGAGCTTGCCTACGCATAAAATAACAATTTTGTTAAACTTGATAAAAATATTTGTTGCCCTGTGTAAAAAAAGGCAAGGTCCTTTGCCTTTTCAGACATTCCACATGGAAAAACTTATTACAAAATAACCTATCCATCCCAGGGAGAGAATTGCAAGAGTAAAAGTGAGAAAGTTTGTGGAGATCAAGGCAGTTTAATAGGAAGAGCAAAGGCCACACACAACCAAAGAAAAGCAAGAAATTCATTCACCTTCCCATGGCAGGCCGTTCCCTGGAAAGCAGGGCTCCATCACCCGTAACGGTACCTTAGAAAGAAAAACACCATGCTGTTCACATCTTTCCTGTTTTCCCTCCTCCCCAGCTCTGTATGCTGAGCACGACACCATACAGTATGGAGTGTCCGTATGGTCGTGGTCAGTTGGGGTCAGCTGTCCTGGCTGTGTTCCTCCTAACCCTGTGTGCACCTTGAGCCATCTCATTTGTGGGGTAAGGAACAGAAAAAACCTCTGTGTGAACACTGCTCAGCAGTAATAAAAAATTGTTCTCATCCTAAATCCAAAACACATCACTGTACTCACTGCTAGGAATAAAAGTATCCTAGCCAGAATCAGCACAGCCATTTCAAAGGATGATGGCAACATGACTGTCATCAGGCTGTTTCTTCCTTGCAGAGGCAGAAAAACCCTGTTGGCTTTATGATTTACCATATGTCTTGAATGCTAATTAGATCTATGTCCCTTAAAATATTTTAAAAATTCTTCTAATTTACTGTCATTTTAACAGACTTGCTTTTTCTAAAATTCTATCTTGTTCTGGAATTTATTTCTTAATCTGCCTTAAATTGGTGACATCACAATAGTAATGCAAGATGATACTATGACAAATATTTTTATTTTGACAGGATTTTGAGAGAAAACAGGGGATTTTGACAGAAAAAAAAGAGTGCTAATGAGATTTTGTCTGAAGACCAAAATTATGAACAAATATTTATATATGCAAAAAAACAGATGAAGCATGTACTTTTGCAATCAAGAAAATACTTTAAAATCTTTTGCAGAGTAATTATTTGCTGAAGAACACTGAAAACCAGACAGGTGCAAATTTTTATTGTCACTTTTAAAACCAAATATTAATGTTTCCAGTCACTAGCCCTGCAAGCTCTTAAAGGGACATATAGTAAGGTGCAGTTCCTTCTTTCTTAGACATTATCATAAATTCCAAGCACTAATTAAACTCCCGTTTTTCACTTTTACTTATTTGACTTATTGGCAGATTCTTCAGAAAGCACAGGACTAGAGAAAGAAAAAGTGTGAAAACTTTCACTCCTCAGGAAAGCATTTCTTGAATCAATACTTAGTACCAGTAAGACTCAGCTATGTTATCATAGTTGGTGACTTTTCTGAATACTTCCTACACTCAATAACCTACTTACTGAGATCATTTTCCAATCTGTATTTGTGAGGTAAAGGATTTGGAATAGCTGGATCAACTTAAAAAAAAAAGAAATTCCCTGATGGATTTGAGTTTTCCCTTTTCCTTAGTTTGTGAGAAGGATGTGCCATCTCTGCTCTCATGTGGTCTGTTTGAGTCACAGAAATGTTTACTCATGTTAAGATATGAATTCCTTGGGCTCTGGTACAGTCTTATTAGCATGTTGAAACTGTTATGAGGGCCTAAATAATAAATGTTCTGGTTTTTGGTGATATAGAGGGTTATGAATGTCTCTATGGCTGCCTTGGGGATTCTTGCTTCATGTTTCAGGGATGGGGAGATGTATCTCAGGACAGCAAGTTGTGAAGACCAATCGCACCATAGGTGCCGATGAGTATCAGGCATACTAGCAAGCATACTAGCAACTTTATCCTTTGATTTCTTAATGTTGTTTTATTTAAATGTTATCACTTATCATGAGGCTGTACATACCAGTCTGAGATGCCCTGCCAAGATAAAATACTGCCCTGGCCTATGCAGTTGTGCAGAGACAAAAGATATTCTGTATAATCTGCAGAGCTGGCTGTATTTAGAATCTCTTTCTTCTTGGCATTCAAAAAGTTTCTAATTAACATCACAGTATGTACTGCACTGCAGCTGTACATGTTATAGGGGTTATGATTTTTCCCCAAAACCATGAGGTATGCTGCTACTCCAAGAAACATCTATAAAAGCAGTGCAGTTGTAGGTGAGGTGGCAGGTGGAATTCTACCTAAAAGTGTTTTTGTTTTGTTGCTTTGTTTTTCAATCCTAGATATGCTTCTTAAGATCTTGGGGGGGTCTTACACAGGTTTACATCTAACTGATGCCTTTATCTGGCAAAAAAAAAAATCATACGATAAGTATTTGTTCATTTGTGACAAATAGCTTTTTTTTTTTTAATATTTTCAGGAAAAGGAGATTCAGCATCTGGTTATTTGCATCCCTAATTCTTTCATATCTGAAGATTCTGCTTTTCCTTATGTATAAGTGAAGGACAGCATACACTATGCAGTGTCCTGTTCATAATTTACTATAAAAATATTCTTTTTACTTCTTCTGACCATTTGAAGTACAACAGGAAAAGTATCAAACTATTCCAGAATCTTCTAATTCTGTGGTTTGAAAGGAACATGGACGCCTGTGGACTCACTTCTATTTCTAAATAGAGAACAGGGCTTACAGTGAAAGAACTTTTGTCCTCCAACAACACTGGCTGTGCAAGTTTCTGTGCTCTTTGCTTTTTTGTGATTCAGCAGGACCTGCAGAATCATGATGGATGGCTGAAGCACTGTTCACTCTTTCCTCCATATGTCTTGTTGATTGCATTGAGGTTCAGTTAGCACAGTCAGGAACTAGATATATAATACACTAGGATACAGCTGAACATATAGCTATGATGATGAATAGTTATTTTTAACTTCCCTTAATAAGACAAATGAGTGAAATCTTCCTGGTTTGTACCTATTAGTTGACACTTTTTGATCCAGTACAAAAGACTGCATTGCTTGTGGTCTTTTCAAAAACAGTCTGATTTATCTTATTTTGCAGAAAAGTGATACAATGGACTCCTGCAAGGTAGAAGAATGACTGGCCAGGAATGAACTATAAGTGTTCTGCACAGGCAACACAAATATTGATGTATGTAAGAAATTGTATCCTGATAATACAGAAACTGTACTCTTCAATTTAATAGAAAAAAATATACCAGTAGCAATTCTCTTTTGCTTATATTTTTGTTAATTAGACTAGTCCAAGTTAATGAAAGGTTTGTTAAAAAATACAAAGCAGTGACTCAACACTGTATTTTTTTGAACACCTAAGTTTTTCATGAAAAATTGAATTTATATTGTACATTTTTTTGTTTGTTTGGGTTTTATTTGTTCTTAATTCTACTCAAATAAATCTCAGGAACTTCAATCATTGCCAAGATTAAACAGCTGCAATTCACAAAATATTCTGAGATGTAAGTCACTCACAAGAATAGAGTCCACCTCCTGGCTGTGCAGAGGAACAACCATGCTCCTGAGAACATTGCCCTAATACTTCTTGAATTCTGGCAGGCTTGGTGTTATGACCACTTCTCTGAGGAGCCTCTTCCAGCAACCAAACAGCCTCTAGGTGAAGAACATTTTCCTAATATCCAACCTAAATCTTCTCTGATAAAACTTGGGGGTGTTCCCTTGGGTCCTATCACTGGTTTTCAGAGAGATCAGTGTCTGCCCCTCCTTTTCCCCTCATGAGGAACTTGTAGACTGAAGCGAGGTGTCTCTTCAATCTCCTCTTCTATAGGCAGAACAGACCAAGTGGCCCCAGCCACTTCTTGTACGGCTTCCCCTCAAAGCCCTTCAGCATCTTTACTGTTGTCCTTTGGATGCTCTATAATAGTTTAATATCTTTCATATATTGTGGCACCCAGAACTGCCCCCAGCACTCGAGGTGAGGGCCACCCAGTGCAGAGCAGAGCAGAGCAGGACAATACTTTCCCTTGCCTGGCTGTGATGCTGTGCCTGATAGCCCCCAGGACAGGCTTGGCTCTTCTCACTGCCAGGGCACTGCTGACTCAGGTTCAACCTGCCATTGACCAGGACCCCCAGGTCTCTTCCTGTGGCACAGCTTTGCTGCATCTCATTCCCCAGTAGTAAATACAGGGTTGCCCCATCCCAGGTGCAGAATTGGGCACTTGCCCTTGTTAAATTTCATACAATTGGGAATTGCCTAACCCTCTATTTTATCAAGGTTTCTCTGGAGGACTTCTCTGCCTTCAGTCAACAGTTCACAGTTTTGTATCATCTGTAATCTTGCTTAGTATTCTTTGGAGTCCTGTGTCCAAGTTGTTAACGAAGATGTTGACGAGCCTGGGGCTGAGGATGGAGCCCTGCAGGGCCCCACTAGTGAGAGGTCCCCGTCTGATGTCACACCATTCACTGTAACCTTCGTGCCTGACCCGTGATCCACTTGCTCACCCATCACATGCTGTGTTTATCCAGCTATTGCCTGGACATTTTGTCCTGAACTATCCTGTGAGAGATGGTACCAAAAGTTTTCCTGAAATCCAAACAGATTGCATCAATTGTCTTCCCCTGGTCAACTAAGTGGGTTACCTTGTCAGAAAAGTAAATCAAATTTGAGAAGCAGGACTTTCTCCTTATGAAGATGTACTGGCTGTGTTTTCCTTCTGATGTTTCTCAATATCTCCCAGAAAAATCTTCTCCATGACTTAACCAGCCACTGAAGTGAGACTGACAGGCCTGTAGTTTCCAGGGTCATTCTTCTCGCCCTTTTGAAAATTGGGATATTATTCAGCTTCCAGTCAACTGGGATCTCTCCAGATTCCCAAGAAATCCTTTTGAATGATGGAGGAAAGAACAAAAGCATTTCTTTTTTCCCCCTGAAGACCTGTAAGTTAAAAACCTGACATCTTGTTTAAAGAGCTCTCACATTTTGAAAGAGGCAGCTGCTTGTTCCTTAAGCCGCTGGTAGATCAGGTGAATTGTTGAGAATAAGTGAAAGTTCTGGAGTCGACAACTTTACTCCTGGCTAAATGGGGTATCAGCATTAACTACTCATCTCCTTTGTCTTCACAGCCATCCTCCTTCTTTTTCCATGGTGCACTGAATTTTGTGCTCTTTTCTGCACAGTTGCTTCATTTCCCCAGGGGCAATGGAGTGTGACTCTGGCTCAAATTAGATGATGTTTAGGGAACTGTTGTCAAAGGCATGAAACATCTCAGGTGAAAACAGTTTTGAAACAGAGCTGCTCACCTTAGGATAAATGTTCTGACAAATAGATCCATCCTCCATTCTTTCAAGAGTCACCTTTGGAAGATGAAAAATTCAGATGTTTTCCAAGGAAAACATAAAGCTCAAAAACGCCTTACAGAGGAAGCAAGTCTTCCTGCCTCTGTGCAGATAGTAAATAAGGAGCTGATTTAAAAACAAACAAAATGAAAAAAAAAAAATCCTACATGAATTTTACTGTATAACCCCTTAGATAATGTGTATTTTTTTATGATTTATTTTAAAAATTATTATCCCTACATTGCCTGCAATGCCGCATTTTCATTTCATAACATTTACATCAGTGGCTACAATATCAACTAAAAAGGGAAATGCATGCAACAAATCCTTAGCTCTGAGAATTGAAAACAAATACACCTTTTTTTATGCTGATCTTTGTTACTTGTTCTAAATAAATCTACATTTTTTTCCAGTGGCTATTATACTTTTAGTAGTATACTAAGTCTTGTAATATAACACCTGCTAAGAGCTTTTCAAAACCAGAGTAAGGACTGCCGGCTGTTGACTTGAAATTGTTTTATACCCTGTTGAGTCTGGAAGACGTTTTCTTCTTATTTTTATTTTTTCCTATGTGTTAGGGGTATATTTCTGGTTCCACTGGAATGTGGACTACTCTCCTCTTAGAAAAGTGTTACAGTTTTGCTGTTTGTTTGTACTCTCCTGAAACACCCTGAAAGACTGAGACTTATACCAAAGATTGAATCAATCCTAGATGTATCTCCTTATATAAATCTAACCACATGCACTGTTTCCATCTGGGGCAGAGTTAATATTTTTCCCAGTGGCTGGTATGGAGTTGTGTTTTGGATTTGTGCTGAACACAGGTCTGGTAATACAGAGATGCTTTTGTTATTGCTGAGCAGAGATTGCACAGAGCCAAGGCCTTTTCTGCTTTTTGTGTGCCATGTTGCCTTGGGAGAAGACACTTGCTGGGACATGTAACCCAAACTGACCAAAGGCAAATTCCAGTCCATGTTGCATCATGCTCAGTATATAAAGTGGGGAAAGAAGGAGGGAGGGGGAGATGTTTGGAACAATAACATTTGTCTTCCCAAATCACCATCGTATGTAATGGGACCCTGCTCTCCTGGAAATGGCTGAACACCTGTCTGCTCTTGGAAAGTGATGACTCAATTACTTGTTTTGCTTCTGTGTACAAATTTACTTTCCCTTTTAAACTGTTTTTATGTCAACTCATGGGTTTTCCAGCTTCCAGTTCTCTCCCCAGTCCTGCTGGTGGGGGAGTGAGGAAGCTGCTGCATGGGGCTTGGCTGCTGGTCAGGGTTAGACCACAACACCATGCTATATAATAATTAATAAATTATTATCAAATTTGTTTCTATGGGGGACCATGCAGAAACACTAAGCACTGTGAGACATCTGGAACATGTACTTTAAACAGTAGGTTCATGTTAAGCAAGAAATATTAATTCTGTCAGATACATATACTAAGATAATATAATATTGTAAATCTGTGTTTATAACTATAAACCCTTTGAAATAAATTAGGCTTAATTAGAACTTCAACTCAAAATAGTTGCAATGATATTGCTTGTCTAAAGGGTTGTTTACAAAAATGTAACTCATTTTGTAAATTGAATTGTAGATGACATTAGAGTCCATTAAAATCCCTGTAATAGTTGTTTTCAGACCACTTTTTAGTGTGAAGAATTCTGGCACTTGCTTTGCAGTGAAAATAGAAATGTGCTCTGAAGTGATGCTCAATTCATTCAAAGATTTTTTTTTTTTTAAATTACACTGTAATTAAAGGATGCTGTAATTTTCTACTACTTAAGTCAAGGTTGATATTAATTCTGTATGAAAAGCCACAATGCAATTGAAGGTTGAGGGGTTTAAAATTTCAGATACTGACTTTTAGAGACTAAAGCCCAAAAGACTTGACAGAAAAATTGCAGCAACAAATATGAATCATGCTATTTACAGTCTTTGAAGAGTCTGAAAAATTTTATATTGGATTTTCTGTGATGGTGAGAATTCTAAAGGCACAATAAATCCTAAATGTTTGTGAAATTTAGTGATAAATATTAATATTAGGTTCTGCCATGCTCATGCAAAATCTTATCCAAACAATATTTAAATAACTAGAGAAGACAGACTTCAGTGTTTTCAATAGTTGTGGCTTTCTTTATTTGTTTGGACTGCAGCTGGGTTGTTTTGGATCTACTACTTTTAAATGCATAGGTTTTTTTCTCCCACCAAAAAAAAAAAGTTTGCATATCAAACTGCTTAAACAGTATTCAGTTTCATCTGGATGTGTTATGATTTGGAGGGGGTATAGAAATGAGATGTGTTGAGTCAGCTTGTTTTGGAGTTTTTCAAAAGCCATTTCTAATTTTTATGTTAAGTTCTGCTTCCAAAGTGGAGAATGTAATTTGATATTCTCCCTTCTGTGTTTCAGCTCAGTAGCTAACATGCTAGAGGATGGAATGGGCAGTGCAGGTCCATGGCATGTGTGGAGCTTTTAGTGTTCATTCTTTCTCTAAGATTCACAGTGAGGATTTGAATTGTTTTGTGAAAATCTTGTCCACTGAATTTGGGATCCATGGAGTCTCTAAACTTTTCCAAGTTGTATATGTGTGATTTGCTTTTTATAAGATTGCCTTGAAGCCCACATACAAATCTGTACTGTATGGTCTCAGAGAACGTAACAGGTTGATGCTGACAGGCTAAGTGAGTACAATTTTTTTCCCTGAAAAATAGGTTGTGAATAATTTCAATCACTACAAAAATGGATGTCAGCAGAGCTGGCTGATAAAACACTCTGAATGTTTAACTTATGGTCCTGATACTTTTCACATGTATTTAGAGAGAGAGGGTGTGATGAAGAATGGAATGGAGAGCAGCTCCCTTTGTCTGTTGATGTGAATGAAGTAAAATTGCATTAAATACTTGATAATGCATTGTTGCAGTATGCTGAAATAAAGAAGTGTTCTTGATGAGTGATTTCTGGTACGGCAAGGAACATTTGTGCTCAGGCCTACAATTGCTGCACTGCAACTCAATTGATTTTCTGTATCTCCAGAAAGCTGAAGATCAAATAAAGGACGCTGCATTAGTTTGCTTAACTGCCAGTTAATTTCTTACTAGGGGTGATTGGACATACCAAATGTGCCTATAGCATTTGTTGAAGCTATCCCTAAACTAGCATGAACACCAGATTTTCCTGTGTTCTGTGCTGAATGCTTCAGCTGTGACCTCAGGAAATGGTTGAATTGCATCAGATTTTGTGCAGCCCAGTATATGTGTGCAGCAGCTCTGACAGGCTCAAGACAGTTCAGGGGAAATCAGCCAAACATGTTGGACAGAAGACAGATATCAGCCTAGTGCACCTTGAGTACACCTGGTGTGTTTGCATGTGGCATAGCAAGGGTGTGAGTGCACAAGAGCCTGGGGAAGCTACAGCCTGCTCTCTGCCTTAAGGCAGTGACATCTTGGTGGAGATCATTGGAGAAAAGCTCCAAAGAAATCACTATTAGTTGTAGCAGTGTTACATGCTTTGTCAAACAGTGGGCAAAGCTCTTCAGTCTGGTGACCACACCACTCATAACCTGAGGATTTATAAGGATTTAAGCTATTGTTGAAATTGTAACTCTTTCGCTACTAAATTGGCCCTTGAGATGCCTTAAAATATCTCTACTAGTGCAGGCAGAAAGAGAAATAACTTTAAGCATCTGCATCTATTAATTTTTTACTCATGTTTACTGATACTTGTTGTCTTGAAAAAGAATTTTCAGTGCTTTTGAATCACTGACTTCTACCATGACTATGATCTTTAATGTTGTAAAAAATCAATAGGACTAAATACATCTGTACAGTTTTCTTAGAAGCCTTAATAGGAAATCATGATGTAGTTGCAAGAAGCTCTTCAAAGCCAAAGGAAAGTTGAAATACCTGGTAAAATATCTTTTGGAGAAAATGTATACAGGTTGGGTTTTTCCCAGTTTTCTAGAGAAGTTCTTTGCTTAGGATTAGGAAACTAGGTAGCTTTTAGAAATGAAAGGACATAAATGAACTCAGTAAGTACTAGAATACCAATCAGTTATCTGGTATTTTATTCTATTTTTTTTTTTTCATTGAGTCATCCTTGGTAAGGGGTAGACTTTTTACAGTCAAATTGATTTTTTTTTATAGCATAGCATCAATAACTCAGTACTTTTTAAGAGGAGGGAAAAACAGTCTAAGCAAATCCCACTGTACATGTCAGTCTTTCTCAGTGCCTATTTTTCTTTTTTCAATCTGGGATTGTAAAATGCAATTAATGGCAACATTGTGTCTTTGCTGCTCCTAAGGAGCAAACAGTGCATGTACTGACAAGTCCCCAGTCATCTCTGAGAGATGGTTTGAATTCCAGGAGTAGATAGAAAATATGCAAGGTGGAGTCATTGCCAACATATTGGTCTATAAACAGTGTAAGCAGTTGAGAAAGGGGAGATTGAAAAGTATTTTAATATCTCCAAGCATAAACATGAGAACAGACCTATATTTGAGTTAAAAAAAAAAAAAGAAAAAAAGAAAAAAAAAAGAAAAAAAAAGAAAAAAAAAAGTTTTAATCTACCCATCCTTCCAGGTAGCAGTTTGAACAACATACTGCACGGGTCCAGGAACTGAGGTAGTTTGGGCTCTAGTGATTCAGATTGCTCTGTAATTTTGAATATTTGTAACAAAACTGTCATTGTTGAGTGAAATTTGCCTGATTTGGGTCAAGAGCCATAAGAAAGAACCATTGAATAATCTGAATATTTTTCTTTTAATTAACAAAGCTGTATTTAGAAATAATGCCTTTTCCAACAGTTTCAAGAACCTCTTTTCACAGTCTCTCAGAAGTGTCACAATAATACTTAGTGAATGTCAATGTAGGCATATTACTCTTTGTGGGTGTTGACCTGATGAATGCTACCTCAAGTTAATTAACCCATAGGCACCCTAAACATCTGTGGGAGCAAAGTTAATTACCCAAGTTGAATTGATGGGTTTGATGCCAGAAGTCTTGAATCATACTGGCATGATCAGTGGAGCAGTTGGTACACTGTAAGACACCATCATCCTACATTCCCATAAATTCTCTGTGAATTTTCCAAAAAGAGAAAAATAAATGAGAAAATATTTCATAATTGCTTCTCCTTCTCCTAGAGACAGTTTATGTTACTGAAGAATGTTTATTAAACTGGTCCAAATCACTGTGCTTGAAGTAATAGAGCACTTTGTATTAGCAGAGTGGAAGATAAAATGGAATTTACACCAGATATTATGGATATGATTGCCTCAACAATGACATTAGTAGAGGGTAATATGAATCTCTGAGAAGTTTATAATTACAAATTTAATTTTAAGTGTGTTTGGAACTTAAATATTTTCTAATGCATTTTTGTACCCTAGGCCTTTGACATTTAACTTCCTATACTAATTCAATTTCTGGTGTCCTAATTGCCCTTCATCATTTTCTCTGGGAGAAATTTCTTCATTACTTTTCATAACTATAACACAGATTAAAAAAAAAAACAAAACAAAAAGACCTTTGAAACCAGGATTTTGAAGCATTTGGAGTGCAAATTCTGAAAGACTTGTGAAACCACATAATGTACTTATGCAGATTAAACCAGTCCTCAAAGGGATTCTTACACGTTAAAAGAACATGTAAAGATAAAATTTAAAAGGCTCTGCAGTCCATTTCAAATTAAATTTGAATTGCTTTCAAACTTTTAAAACCCCTTCTTTGTTTCATTTTCTGAAGTCTAGTTATCTCATATACTGTTTAAATTGTAAGGTTTTCCTTCAAGATATAGTGTATTTAAAATATGACTTTTTTCAGGTGAAGTGACCTTTGGATTTACATTGTCTGGGAAGATGAACAACCTTTGATACTTGCTCTCATTGATCCATTTTAACCACTGTATGGTAAGGTATTCAACCTATTCCTGTTTTAGATCTCTTTCCCTTTTCTTAGTAATATAATAACATGTCAGGAGGCCTCCACTGCAGTAAAACATTGAAATAAAGTATTACTGGTTTTGCTACTGTTTCTGTAGCAAAATGGAAGTGCCATATTTTGCCCTTGGCTGTCCAAAATAAACAGAAAAGCTGAACAGAAATTGGGTTTTGAGGCTTGATTTTGTGAAAAAAATTATTGTATGTTGAGGAAAAAAATAACCCAATCTTGTACATAATTGGTTTATTTTGAGGTATTGATGATGTCTGTTTGTGTGATTTATTATAATTAGTAGTAGTAGTAGTAGTAGTAGTAGTAGTAGTACAGAGTCATTAACAGTTGTGGGGTTTTTTTACAATTTGCATATATAAATATTGAAATCTTAAAATATTTTCTTTTATTCATAATTGAGTGTTGACAATCAATTTACATCTTATCTTACTTCCTACCAAGTTCTTTTCCCATTATGTTTTTCCTACACGAGTGTTTTCTGGTCAATATCAGGAATCTCTCTTGAGACATTTAAGAAAAAAATTTCTACTTAATCTTTGGAAGAAAATGAGGAAGTGCCATGATATTTCCATATAAATAGCCAGATATTTTGGTAGTGGAGCAATTGCCAGTCTAAGAGCCAAGAGAATTCAAGAAAATCTTGAATAATTAGAAAGCTATCTGTGGTTTTTTGCAGATGAGGTTGTAATAACAAGATTGGAGCTAGTAATGATGACAGACACAGAATTTTTTCCTCTGATACTTAACAGAGTCTTCACATATGAATATCTTATGTAAGTTTACTCACTTATGCTGCCTTATATTCTCTGGGAGCTTGTGTGTCTGACAGATCTTTTGTTGTTTTTTTTTTTTCTCCCAATGGCAGAGCTTATGCAGATGACAAGAACCAGCTTTCTTTAAGTATCTCAGAAAAAATAGTTGTGATGAAGAATATCTGCACAAAATAACTCTCTGTAGGTGAAGAATCAGCCTAAAAGTAAAAACTTAAAAACATAATCTGGATGATGTGACATTTTAAGCTTTCCAAAGATTAATTTTTGAAAATGAGTGAGGTTTTTTTTTTAGAAAATCGATTCCTGCTGTCAGAAGAAGGCAAAGCATGTCTTTATTTTGAAAGGAAAATAAATTTACAGATATAAATATACAATATTTTTAATGTCAAAGAGAAGATGATTTTATTTAAATTATCATTCTAGAAAATTGTGCAAGGAATGAGGAAAACATAAAAGAGCACTTTCTGATAATTTGAAGGTACTATCCAATTGCAATTGTTTCTTTGAATGAAGAATAACAGATTTTCTTGAATGTACAAAGATTTAAAAAGAGATGTAAGACTTTTTCATGTGTGGTCATATGGTGTTCCATTCAGCATGTTATGCACCTTTACATTATTTAACCACTTTTTTTCAGTTAGATTCAAAAATTACAAAAAATTACACTGATTTTCTAAAGACTAGATTTTTCCACTACACTTATGTTGAATTTCCTATTGAAACACATTAATTCTAGATATTTTTTCCTTCTGCTGTAAATTTTTTCTTCCTGCTGTAAATGTTTCGTAATCACTTGTATTTGATCATTATTTCTTTTACTTATGTGCTTTATAATGTTCATTATTATACAATTAATGAATGAAATATATCTGAGATATAAGTACATACACAGTATTAATTGCTAACTTGTAAAAATTACAGTAAAGTCCTCTTATCAGCCACTAAAGGTATCCAAGCAAAGTCAGAATTTAAATAATATTGCAATATACTGTTTTTACATATTATGATCTTTTGGGTTTTGTTCAATGAACAGGATGCAACTATAAAGAAATCTGCAACTTGTGACAACCAGTTAATTAGAGATGAGTAGGTGGTATAATTCTTTTTATTTTAATTTTTCCTTCACCCTCTCACCCACCTGGGATTTAATTTTTTCCTGTGGGTTTAGAATTCCACAATGTTAGTTTAAAAATAAACTTTAAAAATTGGCAGCAGTTTTTTTAAGATATCACCCTTTCCTTCAAAAGAAAAAAAAGGTAAAAAAAACCCCTGATATTTACCTGAGGTTTACAGCCATACTCAGCACTGAAGTATGTGATTCTGCACTATATCAAATAACTTTGTCCACTTGAAACTATAACATCCAAAATCAAAATAACATCTTAAATGTGTATAGTCACAAATAAAAGACAGGGAAAACTCAAGCAGGTCAAAATCTCTCTCCACACCCATCCCCCCAAATAAAAAATTAATTCAAATTGAATAGAAGACAATTAATTACCTAAGTCGTACACTCATCTCATTGACCAGTATTTCATCTCCTCTATACAGGCAGGCAAAGTAAAGATTGTAAGTTTGGATGCACAGAACTAAAAGATAAGGCAGAAATCACATGGACTTCATAGTGATGATATGCAATGAAGACTTTGTACAAGAGATTTCCTTTTGCAGCTTCACTAATGAACTGCCAACAAAAATGATCAAAAGGCCAATGGGATGACTATTAAGAGTTTAATACCTGGCATGTTACTTACTTACCACATCACACAGATAAGGATAATCTTGGAGCTCAAGAAGAAAATGTGTATTGTGCAGAGTTTCCACTTTTTTTTCCAAATTAGTTTTGAAAGGAAAGAACAAGGAAAGCCTAATAGGGAAAAGATATCACATATTATGTATGCCAAATGTAAACATTTGAATTAAGTTTTGATTGACTAGTATGGTGCTCATGTTGATTCTGCTTACCCTTTTTTGGGTAGTGCTGAAGTGACCTTACTGTACAACTCTCAAGCTTAGGTTCACTGATTGGTACAAGCATTTACCATCAGCTCTAATTATTAATCTTTTTTGTTGAGATGCTCATTGCCTTTTTTCCTTTGAAGATGGATCACATAGCAAAAGTTTTAGGCAGCTGAAAAAGATGTGCAGAATAATAGATACTAATGTGAAAAATGAGCTTACTGCATTGAACATTTATCCAGGAAAGATGAAAAAGGAAATACACACCTTTGATTACAAATCTGTATCTCTTAGAAATAAGGACAGAAGTAAATTCTTAACCCAAGGTCTTGTTTTTGTCCAATTCTTTTGATTATTAAAGTTTTCTTTTTTCATATTCCTTATTAATTTAATTATTCATCTCAATGCTATTATCATATTGCTCAGTAAGTTGCTTTACACCATTCTTAACCCTTCTTTCAGAGTAATGTAGATTACACATATATGAGGGACGTTTGTATGCAAGACTCTACTTCTTTTATAGAATTACAAGAAGTTTGGTAAAGTAGGCACTGAAGTGATAATTGTCTTGCCTTCAGCTTCATACACCATCCCCATTTATCTCAGTGTGAGATTTGTTTAGTTCTGCTAGGTAGAATATGGAAA
Organism: Cettia cetti; assembly: GCA_013401135.1. NCBI lineage: Eukaryota > Metazoa > Chordata > Aves > Passeriformes > Sylviidae > Cettia > Cettia cetti. The sequence continues at coordinate 49,763 of VZUI01024516.1, read as the reverse complement.
TATCACCTGTCTCAGAAGACATGCTGAAAGCATGTATAACCTTTGTCACACTATGCAGCATTTCAGAGCATATATTAGGCTTTTGTTCATCTATGAAGTTTTTTCTACTTCAAGAAAGAAAAAAAAAAAATCCCTGTAGTGCATTCCTTAGCTGTGAAGATCTGCTGAAAGACTGTGTGAAAGTCTGTGTGAATGCATTTTATATAGTTGAACTCTCTCCAAATAATGTAAAAGTTTCCATACAAGTGGTATAATTTAATACCCATTCTATAGAGGTTGAGAAATTACCATGTGTTTGCTTACTGTGTTCTTAATGCTTTAAGGTGGGTTGTAAGAAATTTAGTTAAAAGTATCACTACAGGAAAAATATTATCATACACCAAACAAACAGTAAACTGGTTTTTCTAGGGCCATATTCAAAACTAAATGGATTGTGTAACTCTTCTGAAATTGGTAGAACAAGGTGATTTATATAAGCTCAGTATCTGCCTGCTCTGTCCCTAATTTATTTTCACTGCATTTTGAGCAAATATTTTCTCTTTATATACAGATAGCTTGCATGGATGAGAATGGAGATGATTTTATATGTAAATACTAAAAAAAGTAGGTAAAATGCACTTTTTTTAGTTTATATGTGTTTTTCTGTATATATACATATGTTTTTCCCAAATAATATTGTACATGTAAATCTGTTCGATTTCATGAAAAGCAGAGAAAATTATGAGCCTTATTTCAATGATACTTTGACTATGGTGGGAAAAAAAAAACTGTGCAAAGAACACTAGGACAGTAAAAAACCAGCTTGTCTCAAAAACTTCTTAATAATATGTTAGGACTGCTGCTTTCAAGGATGGCACACAACCAACACCGTTACTGTAATTTGCCAGTCACGTTTCGATAAGATCTGGGTAATGATCAACAGTCCTGAAATCCATTAACTGAGCAAAGTTTCTATGGGGTAACCAGAAACCTGTGCTACATCACAGGAGGTCCATCCTTGCAGTATTAGTACCCACCAGGAATCAGATTGTTGGAAAAGTATTTTGTATAGACTGAAACACATAGGGAAAGTGCATTAACACCATTTTCTAAAAGGGCTATTTTAATGCCAGAGAGGCAGTACAGAATGTCATTCAATACTTCAAAAACGTCTATAGTCAAGGCAAAAATAGAGGCAATATCTTTTCTAGATATGTGAATTCCAAGGATTTCCCTCTGACATTTGTTAAGCCCTCAAAGTTTTCAGTAGGACTTCTAGTTACCTAAAAGTTCTGTCCAATTATAATTCCATCGATTTCAGTGCTTCAATCAATACTGAGATGTGTTCCTCATGGGAGATATCGACCTTGGCTTCACTTAGTCCATGTGTACCTTGTAGTCCAATGAATCATAATAGTTAAGAAGGATTTTGCCTCTGTAGGGTCTTGAGAATATTTATGAGTATTTGGTTAGAGGAATGGAAAAAAGCTCTACTGCCAGCATCTGATCTTGGAAGATGTAAACAAGGCAAAAGTAAATAGTTATTCCTGGAATAAATAGTGCAGAATTTATTTTTATTTTTTTTACTTTTCATCCAAATTTTAAGTAATTCTAAACGTAAACCAGCAAGGACAACTTTGTATCTTAGAAACATTACTGGAATCTTACCATGTGATATTCTGTTTTATGGGCTAAGGAGAAGGGATACTCCCTAGAGCATAAAGTGAACTGTTTGGCAATTCTCCAGAAGTGAAAAATCCACTTTTACTTAAAATTACTAAGAGAACTGTGACCTAATTTCATTCATTGTATTCTGTGCGTCTTCACTTTTTCTCTCTTATCAACCACAGGTCAACTCCTTGACCAGATGTAAGAATTGCAAGTGTGCATTATCAACCTTTGCTCATGCAACTGAAAAAGAGGATTCTGATGTTCAGCTTCTTGAAAATAAGTTTTTTTCATTGATTTTTTTTCTAAAAAGAAAGGATTTTTTTTTTAAATTAGTTTTTTTTTTAGGTTAGGGTATAATGTTGTTAATATTGACACTAGAGCAATTGCAATCAAGCGTGACTTTTGACACTGAATGATATTTTGCAAAGGATGAAAATGACAAAAAGGAAGAAGTCAAGCCACAATACATAAATAAACATTTACCTGATTCTCTATTATTGCTGATTAACAGTTTGTGTGTCACTGAGTCCTTGCAATAAATGTGAGAAAAGTATTATGACAATTTAAAGTATTATAAAATTTTATAAAGAATTTTCTGAGTATATGACAGAATAGTAAGTATTAAGTAGTAAGACAAGAGGTAATGGGCAGAAACAGATGCACAGGAAATTCTACTTTAATATGAGAAGAACTTCTTTACTATGTGGGTGACTCAGCACTGGAACAGACTGTCAAGAGAGGGAACCTCTCACACTGGAGACTTTTAAGAACTGTCTGGACACAATCCTGTTCAATGTACTTCAGGATGACCCTGCTTGAGCAGGAAGCTTGGACCAGATGACTGTGGTTCATTTCAAATCATATTCTGTGAATATGATTTTTCCCCCTTTGCAGTAAATACTGTCAAAGCACCTACAGAAATATTTAGTTTCCTGCACTCTGTTCTATTTGAAATTTCTGCTCACTTTTAGGTATTGCTTTGAGTTGTTGTGCATGATTTGCTCTGGAGAATTCTCAGTTCTGAATCAACAGCAATGTGCTAAAACTCCACTAGTTATGTACAATAACAGCAGCAATTGGAGTTGTATATTTACAGCCGACAGAAACCTAGCTCCTGTTAATAAAAAAAGCAATAAAACAAAAAAAAAAAGACCCCAGGTTCTGTAGTAGCAGGTCCCGCTGGAGGGATGGTGGTAAAACTGTGCGTGTGTGAGTGCATACACAGGTATGTTATGGAAAGAGAAGAAACCAGGCAGTGACAAATGAATCTAATTTCCTTCCATGAGAAGAAGAAGGGTTTATGGATTAAAGACTGACAGAAAATACAGAGTGTTTTGACTCAGCTTCTTTATACTCTGTCTTGATTTCCAGTTAGGGGAAATATAGTCTACAAAAAGAGTGTTGCAAAATAAATTCACAAGCAGTTGGAAAACTGTACCAGGAGAGAACTTATGATTGATTTGCTGTCAATATGAAGATCAGCATATAACCACCTGTGATTCTCTGGGGGTTTGGTCTGGTAGTTGTTTCTTTGTTTTAATTACTGTTATTTTAATTCATTTTATGTTTTCTGGACAAATGGGTGATGCTGCCTGAACAGTTGAAGCAAGTGAGGATGGGTTAGAAGAATAAATGTACAGTCTTCCATGCAGGTGAGACACAGCTGACCTAGGTGCAGCCTCTGGAAAATAACATACTGGCCAAAGTAATTAATAAATCCTATTTTAGGCACTAGTACGTAACTATAATGGTGCTGTTGCTAAAGAGACAAGCATTCTTCTGAGTTATATAAATAAGTGCAATTCTATACACACATGGAAATTATCTTACTCTTGAATCTATAACAGCAAAGTTTGTCTGTAATATTGTGACCAGTATAAGACACTGGTATCCCAAGAAAAATCCGGATCTGTTAGAGTCCCTGTGAACCTAATAAGAATGACAACAAATCTGGAAGTAATTATCCAAGAAGAGAAACAGAAGTAACTGAGGATGTCTAGAGAAGAGGTATTTTTGAAAAGAACCAGGTAATACTTTTTTACACACAAAAAAAATTCTTCAAGAAGATAGGAAATAAGCTGGTTTTTGTGTTGCCCTTATAATACAAAACCACAGGGTTTAAATGACAATGAAGAATGATTTCATGATTGTGCAGAAAAAAGGCTTCTAATGCTAGAGTAGATGGATTAGGAAAAATTAGGAAAACCTTGAAATATCAATTCTTTCAGGCTCTTAAAACAAATTTATATGGCATGACCTTGAAGAGACCAGTAAATTTGGAGGGTAGTTTTTAGGTCTAGTTTTCTAGAATTCTGTGGTTATAATCACCATAACCTCAAAACAAGCATTCTGGAGACTCTGAATATGGCAGGTGTTGTGGTTTAACCCCAGACAGCAACCAAGGACTACACAGCTGCTTGCTCACTTTCCACTGGAGGGATGGAGAAGAGAATTTGAAAAGTAAGTGAGAAAATTCATGGGCTGAGACATCAACAGTTTAACAGGTAAAGAAAAAGCCACTCATATCAGTAAAGCAAAACAAGAAATTCATTCACCACGTCCCATGGACAGGCAGATGCTCAGCTGTCTCCAGAAAAACAAAGTTCCATCACCCTTAAGCGTGACTTGGGAAGACAAACAGCATCACTTCCTCCTCCTTCCCTTGGCTCTATACACTGAGCATGATGCCATATGGTACGGAATAATCCTTTGTCAGTTGGACACAGTCCTGGCTGTATCCCCTCACAACTTCTTGTGCACCCCCAACTTTCTCTCTGGTGGGGTGAGGTGAAGGAGAAAAGGCCTTGATTCTGTGTAAGAAGTGCTCAGTAATTAAGTAAAACATTCCTGGGTTTTCAACCCTATTTCCAGCACAGACCTAAATCACAGCTCCATATTAGCCACTGTGAAGAAAAGTAGCTATATCCCAGTCAAATCAGCAAAGTTGCCTAGACCTTCTGACACATCTGAAAGCTTAGGGGGTGAACGATGAGTGTTGGCAATGGATAATTGTAGGATCAATGCAAATTTACTTTACAGTAGCTTCCTGGAAACCAATTTCTGACTCTATATTTAGATGCTCAAGAGAGCAAATCTAAAAATCTCCAGATCCCTGTAGTAAAGGCTAAACATTCTTAGCCTTGTTTAATAAGAATATGTAGGATTAAGATACTTTGATTGTAGATTGAGCTTTGAAGTTTAGAGAGAAATTCCAGTCCTTCTTTTTATTGCTTAAAAATACCTTGCCTTTCCAAAACTTTAATCAGCTCTAAAATGCTTTTTCATTGCAAGTGTTCATACCAGAATGTTAGCTCTTGCTTAAAAGGCAGTATCATAGGTGTTTTATTAATCAGGTGTGGCTTTTTTAGTCTGCTATATATTGAGAATGCTGACCCATCTAAATTATACTTCTATTTCTTCTAACATCATAAGATATATCTTTTCTTTTGCTTGTTATATTCTTTCCACTACTTCTCAATGTGGATCTAACTTCATTTATATATATATATGTTTTGTCATAATTTCTTCAATTACTTTGAAAATGCAGTTGCTGTTTATAATTAGACCATTTGTGAGAAGAGTCAGAGCTCAAAATCTATATATAACTCATTTAAATTGCAAAATATTGTTTCCTGAAGCCAAAGCAATCCCTTTCTTTTTCTGTTTCCAAAGTCATTGTCCAAGAACTGTCATTTTAATTATAGCATTACAATATTGAGTCTCTTAATTTTGTATATTTCATTAATTTAATCTAATGATCAGTGTTTAAGCTAAATAATATGAAAATGAAAAAATAATTCTCTAATTGACTCATTGTGTTTATTGATTTATCCTAGAGACATAGGAATTATTATCTTACCAGAAATGGCAGGATGGTCATGTGAACACTTGACCAATCCTCCTCATCCCTTATTCCTTCTTTTGTCACGAAAACCAGATACCTGTAATAGACAGATTAGATCTGTAACAGAGACAAGAAACAGACATTCCATTTTTGGTTTATCTGTGTGTAAAAACTGAAGTTCAGAAACATAGTCTGCATTTTATATTATTCTTAGCAGTTTTGAACAAGGCAGAAATGCAGTACCCTTTTAAAATTGCAAGTACTAAAATTTGATTTTAATCTGATACCGGTATAATTTCTTGGTAAAATAATGCTACAGAAGCTCTGCACATTTGCAGGGCATTCCAAGTGTTAATCACATTAATTAAAAGTAAAAATTCATGAAGAATTTTTAAATAAAGCATATAAATGTTTTTAAAAATCTGAAGGGAAAAATTGGGGATTTGAAAAATATTCTGAAATTAAAAATTTGGACTGTGGTGTGTCTACTATATTTTTTTTAATTTTTGTGAAAGCTAACTTTAAGCGGTTTTATGTTTACGACAATTGTCTGTATGCTCCATTTCCTCCTTCAAGACATTGATCTTATTTGGGGGGGCTTTTTTAAATTTTATTTTTATTTTATTTTAATTTTATCTGATTTTTCCCTCAGTTTTCTAGTTGCACTTTGGATTACCCATACCTCTGTAATTTCACTGGCTTTACTGTTTTTTCTTATTGAATGGACTCATATTCTCTGAATAGTTGTGTTTATTGACTGCACTTTATGAAGCATGTTGTAGTCTATCTCTGCTGTTTTATTCCTAAGTTTATTTTTTTACTTCAAAGCAAATTAACTTTCTGGGTGACTTGCTGAGTTTGCTGCTGACAAAAATTGCAGTATTGTTTTGTTTATCACTGAATTCTCTAAGGCTAGAATGCTATGTTACTGTATTTACATCTCAATATAAGATCTTTGGTTACTATTTTCTTGAATAATTTGCCAGGGACTTCATTCAAATAAATCTTTGATAGTGTGGCCAATGTGTCTTTGATAGTAACTTCATTCTTGCTATTGATTCTATTTTCAAATAAGAACTTTCTGCAGGGTTTTGTACTGCTGTCATACAATTGGTCATTATTTTTTTAAATTATTATTCTTGAAATAGAACCTAACCTTTACTTTCTTGATTTATTTTAAAGTATGAATTATCAATCTCTTCACCCTTACAAGAAGGGCATGAAAATAAGAGTATATATAGTTGTGCTGCTTATGACAGAATATTATGGGTGACATTTTGTTTCCATGTATAGGCTTCCATAAAAGCCTGTTATTGGGCTAGAATGTGTTTTCTTCAGAATTTATGACTATAATATTGGTGAAAACTTTACTAAAATTTTACATTTTTTCTCCATTTATGTTTACATGCAGTATCTTCTCTTGTATACTATCAAGTAATCTCTAGATCACCACTAATTCAATATATGCGCATTTGACACTTTTCTTTTATTCTGCTGGTGAAAACAGTGGTTTGAAATTTTATTATTATCTATGCAGTAGCTATGAGGTATTAGAGCTCAAAAAGTCTTATTTGCCTACTTTTTCCTCTGGGAAGGCAACAGCACCATCATTAAATTTTCTGCAGTTCATAAGCTGCTGCAATTGAGGCTTTCTCAGGCATTTATGTCTTTCACCACTTTATTTATTTAGGGCATTGAAAGGATCATAATATTGTATAAAAAACAGTGAAAAAACTGTGGACTTTTTTTGTGAAACATATAATCATTAATTTTAAATACACTCAAAGTCTGTTTTGTGTTTTTTTTTCTTGAAGAAAATTTTCCAACCAAAACATTTTCTTTCCCTTAACATTCAATAAAAGTCATGATCAATGAGTTGCTATCAAAGATGTGAACTAAAAGTTCATTTATCTACATGATCTAAAGAACAGTTTTCTCAGCTGTTAGTGGCTGGAGCCCTTCCTGTATTAGTGAGGCACCTGCTGAGAAGGTGTGCTAGTTTCAGCTACAGAAGTGATTAAGTAGTATTCTGACTGTCCTCTATCTCAATATCCTTGGAAGTTAGTTTTTGTCTCTGGGTGCAGGAAGAATAGCAATGCAGACTCTAGACTTCTAACATTGAAATGATAAAATAAAGATATTTAAATTTAGGCTTTGGACAAATATGAAATTTTTAGCTACCAGCAACAGAGTTCAGTTGAATTGTGTTTCCCACTTCTCTGTGTTTTGTGTTTATGCTTTCATGTAAGGATAAAATTAATTTATATAAACTCACACTATAAAGTTTCTGTATTTCACTGGGTATAATAAATATATGTACACTCATTTAAATACTCAGAACCCTTTCATCTTATTTTCTCCCCCTATCCTGTAACAAAGGGGCAGTGATAGAGCAGCTTTGATGGGCACCTGGCAGCCAGCCGAGACCAATGCAGCACACTGTCCAGATACGTAAAATACAACAAGTCTGTCACATTTCTTCATTTGCTACTGCACAGATATCAGCAGTAGCACATGTATGAGGAAATAGAATGTGAGCTGGTGCATTAGATAGAGCAAATCTAGTGGGGTGCTGTATCAATCCTCCTGTGCCCAGGGATACAGAAACGACAGAGCACATCATGTAAAGGGAAATTATGATAAAGGTGATGCCTTCCTCCCTTACTGCCATGCAGCCAGGCTGAAACCTGAAGAGAATGGAATGACAGTTGATAAATCACAGATACATGCACATTCAGGGTCTGTGCAAGCAAATTAAACAGTCCTGGGGAACCTTTCTGGACTCAGTTGTTGTTGATGGTAAGATGGTAGAATTGATTCCAATAGCCCAAGTTTGCATTTCTCCAGGCAGTTTTTTAGGCTTGCTTAAGAGCTGATGTGTGCTCCAGATCTTCATATTTCTAATTATTTTTTGCTCTTCCTTTAATATTTAATTTGCTTTCAATGTTGATCTCAGCTTCATGCCTACCTGCCTAACTTTCTGTTGCATTACTTTTCTCTCTTAGTTTCCTGTATATCCTACTGTAAGGAGCTAAAGAGCACTGTAGCCTGTCTCATACACTGTTCAAGGATGTGGAAGGAATTTGCCATAAGATAAATCACTAGAGTGGGAACTTGAGATGAGCACAGAAGAGAGGAATTTGCAACAGGAAGGTGCTGATTCCTGGCCTGGTGGGGGAGAGACCTGGTTAGCACATCCTGGTTAACACGTATGGACACAAATTCCCACTCTGGCAAACTGTGTGGAAAGGAAGCAACTCCTCCTACACATATCAGCAGTCAAACAAAGACCATCATGTTATTTCACACTGATTAACCCCAATGGATATTCTATCAAGAATCTCAATTACTGTGCCTCAGAAGTGGCTCTTAATCTGCTCTAGCCCCCTTTACCCTTCTATCTCTTAAGTAGTCCACTATATTTTTGAAGTAGCTTTAGAAAATGAATTAACATGAGCCAACACAATATTTGGGGCTCTAACAATGACGTGTAATGTCTCCTTCTTCACCTTGTGTTATGTAGCTTGTAAACTCTGAGAAAATCCTGTGTTTGCATAATGGGACTTCAGTCCCATCTGAAGGCACCTGAGTAATGAAAGTGATTAATATAGTAAATCACTGTTAGACCATGACTCCAATTATGCAGAATAATAATGAAGGTGCTTTTCTCAGGTCCAGATTCCTTTACTGGATTTGTTTAAATTTAGTAAGCATTCTAAAACTGAAATATTACTAATTTGCATTTCAGATTGGTGGGAAAGCATAACATTGGGGTTTTAGAAGTGCAAATTTCTTTAGTTTCTTTTTTTTTCAGAGGATGTCTATGGATTACAGACTCAGACTTGATTCACAACCAAATGGAAATACCACAGAACTCAGTGCAGTTTACATGCTTACATAAGTCTTATATTATATGAAAAAAAAATTATTTTGTTTCAAGGACAATATTGAAAACCCATTCTACCTTTTTAGTCTTTAGTTTTATCCCAGGACTTTTAAGCTGTATTTAAGGTCAGAAATGTCAGTAAAATAACTATTGTATTAATATAACTTATGATTATGTATATATTACTAAAAGTATTTTATACAGCTGTATTTTATTTATTTTGTAACTTTATTTGTTCATTCATATTAATATTATATATTAAAGTTTGGGGGTTTTTTAAGACTGCAAAGAAATTATATTTTTCTATGCCTGACTTGAGTTTGTTCTTTGGTATTGAAAAGAAAAACAAACTATCTACTTTGCTACAGAATTTCACAAATTCTCATTTGTGAATAAGATGTTAGTGACCTTGATGGATAACAAGATTTTTTTACTGAATTAGATTACTGTGGACTTCTTTTTAATACATAATTCCTTATAGTTTTTTTCTTACTGTGCTCTTTGGTATCTAATACTATCCCATTTCTGGCTTTTTCCTTGAAGATTGAAATTTACTTAAGGAACCGCAGATTATGGTTGATTATGTTGATTATGGAACTGGAACTCAGTGTAGTTGAACTAGTATATCAAAGTTAAGCATATAGTGGGTAATAAACACTCTGAAGTTGAGAGATGTATTCTGAATAAACCTCTGATACTACAAAAAATAATATAGCTTGGTTTTGTGCCTGCAAAAAATTCTTTTCTTTTAAATACAATAACGCTAGTTTTCTCTCATCTAAAAAATCCCCAAAAAACCCTAAGCATTAAATTTCAATTTTAAGTCAGAAATACACTCTCAAATGGAGTTTCTCTCTATAGCAGAACTCAATCACCTCTGCAATCTAATATCTCATTCCTATTGCATTAGAAATTGGGTTTTAGACATGAAAAAAACTAATTTACTGCTGATAGTATGCAGTACAAATAAACTGCTCAAGATTGAATTCATATTCATTTTATATCCAAGATCAAAGAAAAATCTTTCTGTAAAAGTTTTTATGTGAGACTTGAAAATTATGACTGCTGTGATGTACCCTGGGTTTTAATTTAACTTTATGGTTTATATAGTGATGGGACATGAAGGGGAAATGTATGGATATAAATGTTTCTCTTTTTTATAATTTTTAGTAAATACTTGGAGTTCTGATGCATTTAGTTGTCATTTAAATCTTATTAAATAATGCAAATAAATAATTAGTATAAAATAAAGCACACCATGCAAGTTTTTTTGGTTTTTTTTCATGTAACCCTTGTAACTTGTTCAAGTACTTCACCTCTTTACTATAAGAGTTAGGCCACCTTGGCGCACAATTTTCAAAAATAGCAGTTATGACCTTGTGTTTCTGGTGCTACTTCTATACTGGGAGGCAAGTTCAGTTTTTTTGCCAAATTCAACATTTGTTATGAGATTTGATGGAAGTATTTGGACCATGTGTTTTGTTGCTGTGGAGACACTGTAAAAAATCTGGTGGCAGAAAATCTGGTGGCTGCTCTTTATGTATCTTTTCATGTGTCTGTGGTTATTTCAAGGATTATGTGATTTCTAGTCCTGTCCCCACTTCCCAGCACTCTGCTGTAGTTAATGGAGAACCTATGGCTACATTGATGAGTACTGTAACCCATTGCCAAAAAAAAAAAAAAATCAACAGATATTTCTTTGTCATAATTTTGATATGGATTTTTCAGGAGATTGATTGATATAGTAAAATATATGGAAACCCAGAATATTTTCTCATGATTTGAGATCTCATGATTTGCATTTAAGTTTGGAAACAGGTGTTGGGAAAAAGGATATATGTATATTCAAATTACCATAGCCAGAACATCATCGGCTATTGATGCCTAATGATTTTTAGCCTTTTTTATATCTGTAGCTTTGTGGAATCGTAATGTGTAGAAATATAGCTTCCAGTACCTTTCCTACCCTCTTTCAAAGTTTACTTAACTCCTTATTAATATATTCCTGAAATTCTGTTTAGTTTTGTTCTTAAGAAGATAATGCCTGACAAGGACACCTCTTTCTCCACCAGACCTTAAGAGACATAAAAAGAAAATAGTGCAAAGAAGCCCCTGGACCAACTCTAAGGGGCTGACCTAGGGGGAGGTTGCTGGGGTAACTAATCTATTGGATGTACTGGCTAGATACACAAATTAATTAACCCTATAAAAATTGTAGAAACACTGTATCATATAGCAATATTTTGTGCACCTGAAAGCTTTCATTAAACATTTATTTGGTTTTATATCATCATTCTTAATGCTGTTTGAAAAGGTTTTGTGTTTTATACCAGGCAACACTGTCACAGAGTAAGTAGCTTTGGCTGAAAGCTCTGAAATTTTATCTGAGCATTAGAGGTAAGGCAAAGTCTGAAGCATCAGTCTGTTGGGCTGTAGCCACATATTTGGGGTATCTTTTGTGTGGTAACTTTTTCTGATGGATTTTTCCTAGTTGATACAGTTTGACTAAGACCTATTGTTGACAGAATACTTGATTGCTGTGGGGCATCATACAGGGGAGATATTGCGTATACTTATTTGTTCTTTAGTGCTTGTCTTTTGTTTTTTTCTGCCTATTTACTTTCCAAAGTGTTTGAACATAAAATTAATAGCTTTTTTTATTGCTTGAATTGGAGTGCAACATTGGTTTAGAAGCCTTTTCATTAATACTTTATTATAAATCACTAGCAGGATTTCATAAGACTGAAAATAAACTTGTTTTTGTAAGATCAAGAACATTTCTGTATGGATATATATATTAGTTGAGACAGATAGATTTAGTATGATAATTAAGTTAAAGACAGACAATTAAGAAATAGGATTAATTTTCATTAGAACAAGTGATCATGTTTTTTCACTTTTTATAAGTGTCATTACAAAAAACCGAAATTAATGATCTGATTATTAGGCAATTATTTTGATTGAAATCCTCTTGCCAGAAGTCCCTATTTTGAGGCAATGCATCTTTAAATCAAATAAATGATGTTTACATTAAGCAGAGCAGAGCCTTAGCTTTTGACATGCATGTGCCATAAGCAGGAAGAGATCAATATTAGCCCTCCACTCAGATGACAATTACAATTTGTTAACATTGGCTGTTAAACAGTGTAGCAATTTTACACTGAAAGAGAAAATTAGTTTTAGAATTTTAGAATTTTTCAAGTAGCTCCTCTGATCAAGAGCTGATGGTAATGTGTTCAGTGCCACAGCACAGAGAATAGAGCAGGCCTTCTCCCTCTAGAGGCACTTTGCAACATGCTCTTCATTCTCAGTGATAGACACATCTTTCTTCCATAGCCTTAGTGTCTACTACACTGTAGAGTCAAGAATCACAGTCTGCAAATCAATCCCAGGTAAATATCCTTTCAGTGTGTCATTTCTTGAGTTTGTAACTTGAATGTGAAGTGTCTGCCTACAAGTGGTAATATATATGATGACTTATGCATAGAGTACGAGGAGTAACAGCCTACAAATAAATTCTCTGCACTGCAGTCACAACCACCGCCTTAATGAAATCTTATCTATATTATTTCTTGCCTTTTGAAGACTGCAGGAGTGGAATATATTTACTTACTTATCTTTCTGATGGAAATTGCTCTGGACTTCATGTAGTCCCTTTCTAGAGAATTACTCAGACTGAATAATGAATAACAATTCAGTAGATGGAGTCAAATTGGATATTGAGAGTGAGAATGTTGCAAAAAGATTATTAAATTTTCATTCATAAAAAAGATTGACATTGGGAAGAGAGATATATTTAGTTTTCATTATTTTCCTCAGGATATAATATGACATAACTCTAAGGATAAAACTGTAGGTAGCACTTGCTGAGGTAACAATCCAGATGGTAGGAAGGTGAACTTGAATATGTGACTTCGTGGAATTTGATCTGAATTTCTCCTACTAAATGAGACTGTTTAAAAAACCCACAAATCTCACACCAGGTTATTCTTCAGACATGCCTAAAATAAGTATGCTACAGTGTTGCAGTTACTTCTGTTATAAGTAAACTCACAATACTTTCTTCACTTAGCGTAATGCAGGTAATTAAATGTCAGTTTGACAATAGTGAACACATGCAGTCCTTTTGGAACACCAAGGATAAACATCATGATCCATGAAACAGTCACCAGTGGAGTTTGCTCAGCAACAGTTGGTTCTGTCAGGAATCTCAAGAGAACGACCCAGCAACCCTTCCTTTTTTAGAGTGATCCTGGTCTCCTTCAGTTTTATCAGCTCCTGCTATTCTGGCAAATATCAAATTAACACCAATTTAAAGACTTCTTACTTGATGCTACAAAAATTAGTGACACCAGAATGGGTAAAGCTGGGATTTCGGGTCTTGGTTACTATCAACTTTGCAAAGAGTGCTATAAATTCAATCTGGCATGAGAAAATTTGAAATTTTTTTTCAGAAGTACAAAGAAATTTTAAATCACCAAGAATGTTTGTATGGGCCGTTTTTCCTAGATTTCAAAGAAATATCATAATTTTTGGCATCACAGCTTGCCAAGAAAACACTTCAGAAAAAATAAATAAGATTTTGAATGACTGCTCTTTGTGAGTAAAGATTATATTTCTTGGGTTTTACTGCCATGAAAACAATTATGATAACCTTCAAAATTATCAAATGTTTTACTAATGATAATTTTATATTACAAAAATCTAACATTAATTATAATGTAACATTAAATGCAGCATAACTTGTTTGAACATTATGAACATTATTATTTAAAGCTTCAAAGGACCGTCTTCAAAATTTTTACATCTTAAAGAAGAAAAGAAATTGGAACAAAAGGAAAACAAAACAAGTTCTGAGGTGAGAAAAAAAGCTGGAAAACATCCATGAACTTTTGGCATTTACAAATTTAATATCAGAGAGTTGTTGATAATATATTGAATGATATGAAAGTGCAGTTGATACTTTCAAGAATTGTGTGATTGAGTAAAAGTGAAAATACACACCCAGGGTTTATGGTATTACAGGGAACAGGATTGTCTTTGTCAATTTTTTTGAATTATCTTAAAATTCTGAGGGTTTTTTGCCAACACTTTCTTTTACACAAGAAGCCAGGTTTAAGTGTATCACAGTAAGCTTGTTCTAGACAGTATAGTGTTTTTTGATGAGCCCTTAACTTTTGATGAGCCCTTCTTTCTGTACTTATAATCACAGTCCTGAAAAGTACTGCTTTAGTACTAGAAAACTGTATAGGCATAGTCATGTGGTCACTTGCAAGGTTTTTTTTAGTGCAGTCACTAGCCACTCTTGGCCTATGCCAGCTGCCATTATGCTAGCTGACTACCAGGTGTGGTTTGCAATTTGCAGAGGTCAAGACAGGGTAATATGATAAACCCACCTTGTTTTGAAGGACCAAATTCACCTTAACACCTTATAGATAATAAATTTCACATCCTATGATGGCTTCAACCCTGTTTTCTGGTAAAGCTGGGAGAAAATCAGTGCATATGTATCTGTACATTTGTATAAATTAGTAATTTTGTTTGTGATGATAAGCAGGAACTAAAAATAACATTGATAAATACATCTGAAGGGGTTTTTTATGGTAAGGGGTAATTTAAACATTGTTTCACAAAGGTCTTACAAATTTTTTTTTGTAAGTATCACATCTGCATATGTGTATGTATATAGAAATCTTAGAGAAGATTTGATTTTTAATCCATAAACATTTCTCATGAAGAAACACATTTTTTTGTAGTGTTAAGGGATTGTTGAGATACACCAAAGCAGGTAAAAATTACACTGCAAATTGTAACAAAAAAAAAATTGGTTTGTAAAACCTTATAAATTCAAAGTAAAACACATCAAAAATGAAATGGATGCTTATTGTGAAATAAATGTAAGACTGAGGCTGAATAAAAGAATAGTATTTTTTACCTTTTCCAAAAATTCCTGGAAAATTTGTGTTAATAGGTGTTATTATTTTTTTATACACCTATAAAACAGAAGAATGAAAGCAAGACCCATCTGAAATAAACCAAGCAATGTCATGTGTATGCATTTACTATTCAATAAATTTTGGGGTATATTCCTCTAAGAATAAAACAAAGCCTTTTTCATTAAAGTACCTCTTATTTTTGCACAAATAATTTAAATTTCTGGTAATGTATAACTTAAAGCAGGACAGCAGGATATTTGGACATTTTTTTTGTGAATGATTTTTTTTCCCTGTAGCAATATAATCTGAAATCTAAGAGCTGAAATAGTTATTTGCCTATGCAGGTGTTTACCAGATAATTAAGAAAAAAAAAAATTAAGAGGGAAAATGTATTCAAAGATCCATCCTAATAATTTCTTTGTCTCTGTTTACATTTAAACAGTTATTGAATATAGTAATCTCTTCACACAACATTTCTGCATTCTCAAATTTTCAGACTCTTATAATGACAAATTAATAGGAACAATTAGGAAGATGCACCCCAAGTTTCCATGAATCTTTCTTTTTTTCTTTTTAAGGAACAGATTGTGCCATGCAGGGCAATTGTAGAGCTGCATTACCATAGGAGTGAGGCTTTGGGCAATGTTGCATCTCCTCTGAAGAATACAAATAAAAGGACAATCTTTGTATCTAAGCAACAGTCCTACCTGATGCTGAAGGAAAGCATCATCTCTCATGCCTAACTATTCCTTTAACATGAATGAACCCCTGGAGGAGCTTGTATGAAGACTTGCTTGTGCTCCAGGGCTGCCATTCTGCAAAATTTAAAATATAGTACCTTATTTCCTAGGTTTAACACAGTTCTCCAAACAATCACAGGAGAATTGAACTAGCTCAATAAACAACTGCATTCTTATCAGTTGTTTAGATTAATACCATGTCAATCCCTACTTCAGTCAAAACAGCTGGGAGTTTTTCTGATGTCAGTGTAGAAATAATGACAACCAGGTTGTGATTCCTACCACACAGAGCTCTCTGCTGAGAACAAAAACTAATTCAGTCTGAAGGATACAGAAAATCCTAGAGCTCTGTAGATGTTTACAGACTGCACTGGATTCTTCCACCATATCAATATTGGAAATTTTGACAAATTATTGAGATTTCTTCTGGAAAAATAGCAATAAAATCATACCATTGAGAATAAGAAGCCATCTTTATGATGTTTCTATCACTTTAAAATTTTGAAGAGCAAGGAGATGGTGCATCAGTACCTTTTGTAATGAGCTTTCCAGCATTCCTATGAGTTTAAGATTGACTAAATACTGTTCTTTATGTTGTAAGAATGATGGAATAGAGAGAAAACTGTTTAAGACAGGCTAGGAGTATTGCCATAAAAGGATGCCAATGGAAAATGAAGTGGCAACGGTGAGTTAATATTTACAATCTGAAAGTGTGAACATGCAGTTGTATTGTGTGGATACATGCATTGACAAAATGTTCTTTGATGTTACAGTGCTTTTAGTCCTAAAGACAGTAATCATTATGCTGTTCCACCTTGCCTCTTCAGTGTCATAAAGAAAATTTTATGTTAAATCTCCAACTTCCTTTTAGATTATGAGCAAATTGCAAATTACTGAAACTGGTGTTACTTTTGCTGACTGAGGAATCATAGAGAATTAGTGGGAGAAATAGGGAAAAAATTTCTCATTTATTAAGTTTTGAGCTTTACTTTGAGTCCTGGAAACAACTGCAGAATGCATGTGAGCATTTAATTTATAGGGTAGGCAGACATTTGTCATTTTCCTTCTCTGAGTTTTGAGAGGGCAGGGTTCTAGAATTTCTTGTTCTTATCAATCAAAGCCATGGTTACCTAGCCTTTGTATTATATAAAGGACAAGTTCTGCTAGTTCCTAAAATGTAGATTTATCTAATTTTTGCTTTAATATCTGAAGATTAATTACATTAGGTACAGTGCTCTTGAAGTGAGAATAGTATCTACATCCAAACAATTATCTGAAGGAGAATAAGCTAAGGAGTAGATGTCTTGTTTGTATATCCATTTCCCCAGCAACAAGTTGTGTGTAATACTGTTAATTAAATTACAAAAATCTGTAATTTTTTTAAGAACTGTTGTATCTCTCTTTAAATCTATATAATCTAGAATAAAAAAAATATCTGTAAGATGCACTGATTTCATTTCATTTTCCTACTATAACAATACATCTTGGGAGAGGTGCAGCCTTGATAAGTCTGACAGATAAGGAGGTGGGTTGCTTTCTGTGGTTACTGAGCCATTCTGAACACCTGCTCTGCTCCTGTGTAATTTCTCTGCACACAGCTTCAAATAGTGTTTGATGATCACCCTCAGCATTTGCAATAAAAACTGAGTAAGAGCTCCATACAGACAAAATAAATGCATCTCGAGTGAGCTTGAATGTTGGTTTGAGATATGTAAGAAAATATAGTTCTTCAATATTAAATAAGGCTTTCTCGCTGAACTAGAGGTAGACATTGATCTTTAGTTTTACAGTCAAAGAAAAAAATACAGCAAAGCCTGCTTTTATTTTGCTGGAACTGGCAAAGGAAATCTAATTCAAGAATGAAGAGCAGTCACAAGAAAACCAAGAAGACAAGCAAAATCTTTTCCATTTGGCAAAAAAACTGCATCACTCTATTCTGTAGGTGGACTTTGCAGTGGTAATCTGACCTGCCTACCCTGCGCCACTTTGTACAATTGCCTAAAATTGAAGGATTCTACTGATTTCCGTACAGCAATATCATTCACGTGACCCTGTGCTTTATTTGATTTGTCAGTCAGTTCCTGCAATCAAGTTCAAAGTTTTTGTTTAAACCTTGTTTTTACTTCTCAGTCACTTGAGAAAATGGATTTATTTTTTTTTCCAGAGGTAGGCCTTGAATAGTAATGGGGCATTGGGGCACACTTTTCCAAGGAGTAATTCAGGAGTGAGGGAGAAGTACTGTTGTCCTATGGATCTCTTCAAAATAATTTTTGCTTGTTGATTTTGCCAGTTTTGGTTTGGTATCACAAAACACTTGCCTGGATATCTCATAAATATTTAGATTTTTTAGATGTGGTTTGAGCAAAATATTTTTAAAATACAATGTCTTGAATCCCATACTCAAGCCCCATTTAATTTTTGATTTTGAAAGCTATGATAATACTATGCTACAGTATTTTAGGATATTAAGTTCTGATTTCCACACTTAATGCCTGCCACTATAAATAATGGATGATATATTGAAAAGTAAATGTGAAAGAAGAGTCTATTCCTATATCAAATTTGATTCAATGACACTAAGACCTATAAATATTTCTTTCTTTAGCAAAAGATTCTGTTTTATTTTCTTTAATAAAAATTTGCTGAAGATGACCTTCTTAAATAAAAGGACTATCTTTAACCAATCATGTTTGATTTTTTGCTGATGACCTTTATGAGAAAAACCTCCCAACAACAACAAAACAAACAAAAAGCACCAAAAGATTTTGTTTACAGAAGAAAACTATGGCTGTTATAAATCTCTTCTGGTCTGATAATACGTATGTTAAATCCTATTAATTAAATGCCTTCAGCAAAGCCAATTTGCCTTGTTGGAGTTTCTGTTAGTCTATCTTAAATGTCATCAACAAACAGGAGAGACCTCTGAGCTGTTTGTGCTGCAGCAGCACACGGATTATGCAGTGTATCACGGAAGGGCACTGTCTCACCACAGTACCATCTGCTTGGAAGTGCAGGGGGAAATGTGAACACTTCCCTTAGTTTCATTCCATAAAAACTGTGAATAGGAGCTCATTAGCCTACAGCAGCTCCCTTTGTAATCACATTATATTCATGCAGAGAAAATTGCCTGCCTAAACAGTAAGTCCTTCTTATTGTTTAACACTGGTTGGATGCTTTCTGCCATTTCTGCAGCTCAGATCAATTTAATTGTTTTCACTACTGGAGAAATATTTTGTGGACTTTCAATTTGAACAACATCCTGCAATGTCTAGTGAAAGTTATTGCTTTATAGAACGATAGCCTGAATTGGAACTTGGTAAGGATTTTTCTCGTGTTATCATTTCATTTGTTAATTTTCTTCAAGAAAAAACTAAATTATCTTGATAAGAAGAAAAATCACTAGTTCAGATACCAAAAAGGCAATCTGCATAAAAAGTTATCAAGGAGACTGCAAGCTCTCTGAAATGTTACTCCAGTACTCTTCCCTCTACATCAAAACCCTTGCAGTTTAATTTTTTTTTTTTTGATTTTGATAATTGGTGCTAAAAGAGGCAAGCAAAATATGCCCTACAACATTTGAGTTTCATCCTGATGAAGGTTAAACATAAATAGATGGACTGAACATTTTGTGTTTCACAGTGCTTTCCATTGTTGTCCATAGGGCTGTGCTGCTTTGCTCTAGTGATAAACCTCAAACAAAACTATTATTTACTTACCTTTGCAGGGTTAGGTTTGAGAGCACTCCAATTTATTGCTCTTCTAGAAGTACACACCAGTGAATGAAAACCACTCAAATACAATAATATTTTCACCTTTTAAAGTTTTTAAAACCTTAGCCTTTCTATTTCTTTTGCTGTGCTGTGTGTAAGGATAGGCATTGTGAAGCAGAGCTTGCTGCAATGTGTTTTGCTGCATGTACACTAATATGTTCCAGGCAGGTAAATTTGTTTGCAGATGTCAACTATTCCATGCTAAGTCTGCTTCTCTACACTGTGAATTCAGTGAGTATAAACAGTTAGAGGCTTGCATACGTTGCTTAAATGAGGTCATCAAGAGACAGATATGTAGAATACTTCACACCCTCTGAGATCTTTCACATTTTTAATGAAAAATACTTACCATGAAACCCTCTCTCAGGGTTACCAAATGAAAATGTTTAAGTATTTGGTTTATATTTTTTCCTATCTGCCTGCATCTAAGTTATGACTCAACTGAGGTACAAAAAAGCTCCTCTGTAACCTTGAAAAATCAAATGTGGTGAAGGTGGTATCAAATTTGGTGCTTATGGTGATGATAAAAAAAAAAAAAAATCTTCATTTTGTTTCCCAATATACTCAGCCTCAAGGCCATGCTCTGGTTTAACATCAGTCTTTGCCTGAAAGGATTTTTTTTAATTTTTTTTTTATTATTATTTTTATTTCTATGCTTCCTCAGTGAAAATAATTGCTCAGGGAGAATTTCTGACCTTATTCAAGTGAAAGAGAGTTTTTACTGTTTTTCATTTGAGACAGAGTTTGAACATCAGTAATCTGATTTTTGTGCCATTTTGTTTATGTTTAGAGTTTTGGTGTAACAAAGAATATGAAGAGGTAGAAACTATTTCAAAGAGCCTGTGTTCTAGGTACTGTACTTCTCCTGAGCAACAGGTGAATTCCAAAACTTTATCCTTTTTCTTGTGGTGTTATGAGAAGCTAAGGGGAACCCTTTGACCTATATATTTTTTCCTTGTGATTTGTGTCCTAACTTGCTTTCTTTTACCCTATTTTCCCAGCATTTTCCTTTTAATTAATATTATAGCCACCCAATTCCTTACGACAAACATTTCAGATTGTTTGGCAATTGCCTTGAAACTTCATTCGGTAGCATTGCACCGTAGTTGGGCAACTGGTGAACCTAGCGATGCCATGCATCTCATACCTGGAGCACTGGAGCAGAGCAGAAATGGAAAATAGTTCATTTCCATTAAAAGCAATTATGTTATTTTTTTAACTTTTTATTTCTAGTAAAAGCTAACAAGACTCATCTAGTCCTTGGGTTTGAACTTTAAATGTAAGTTTAGCATCTAAGATACAAATTTAATGGGAATACCTGTTCTCTTCTTAAGCCTCTCAGTTTTGTCACATGATAAGAGAATTTCCTACTTTATATGGGAAAAAACTGTTGGGGATTCCTCAATATTTTAAGATTTTTTGAAAAGTTTTTTTAAATCTTCATGATATGATCAAACTGCAGAATCCAAATTCATGCTTTTACAGAATTCCAGACTGTTTGAAGCTATTTATGAGCAATTTCAGCTGTTAAAATTCTTTTTTTAGTTCTTTTTTTGTTTTTTGTTTTTTTTTTTTTTTTTCCAAGGAAAATAGCTGTGGTAATTGATAAGATTAATCTGAATTATTATTGTAGAAAATTTAAAGGAAAATAACATGCTTTAATTCGTAAGTGCTCATTCCTTATCCATTCATTTTATTTTAGCAGATAGGCTAGTTTTCACAGCAATTTGTGCATTAGATTTTTTTATAGCCCAAGCTTTGCTAATTACAATTTAAAATGTTATTTGTTGTGGATAAGGACAGAGAAATTTACGAATAGGTAAATGTTTGTAATTAATATTCCATTTTCTTTAAGGTTTAAACACTTCTAATCCCCTATCTACCTTCATTAATTCTGTGAAATTGCTGTAGTCATCATTTATGGGTATGCATGTTAATCTTGATTATAAAATAAATGGGGATGTGGTTTTTAAGCACCATATAATTAAGGAAACAATCATAATCTCATGAAAGACAGTAAATACAAATTAAACTGTTTAAGTCCTAATCGTAAAGTACAAATAGACTGAAATGTAATTTTTAGCATGACAAACTAAAGGTTTCTGAGACTGTATTTTTGGAGGTTGAGGGGTTTCCAATTATGGATCCCACATGACCTGCTTCATTTATTCAACAAACACTGTGCCAGTTTCTCTCCATGTTTTGCTGATGTTTCAGCGGGCTTTCTAGGGAAATTTCTGGAATAAATTTATTCAGACAGAATAGATGTTTAAAAAGACAGTTCCTATTTGAGGGGAATCTCAGAATTATATTATTGGATGAAATGAACAAATATCTTATCAAGAAAGTACGGGGTTGCTCCAAAACACCAACTGTGTAAACTGCTTATTTTCACATTGTTTTCCATGCAGACTTCTGCCAGAAGTTTGTTTTTGTACTAATATGTGGAAAGATCTTTCTGTAGAAATCTGCAATTACTTCAGTTACATGCTGGCTTTTGAGATATCCCAGCTTCATCAATAAAATTTCAAATTTTGCTCTTGTTCACCACTCTGCTTTCACTTCTTTTCATTTTGGTGTCCTCAAAAACCTTTTGAAGTGTATTTCTGACTCTGTCACGTGCACCATCCATATATGAAATAGCTTTGGAGTTGTTCAAGCTGAGCTTCTGCTGCACCCTCTTGGATTGACAGCCCAGTTGCAATTCATGTTTTTTAATTACCTTCAGAGAGTTTTTGGTTTGTTTTGGTTTAGCTTTAATAAACATTTTCTTTAGGATAAATTAGCTAGATGCATTTTTACTGATTAACTTCAAACATGTGACAGACAGTGACAAAGTGTTATAGAAGAAAGATCCATGACTGCTTGGTGGGAATACCTGACCCCACACTTTCCCTCTGACCCCTTGCTCTTTTTGTAGCTAGTTTTTGGTATATTTATTGTTAAAAATTTTGAAGTGCAAATGTATTGCCTCTTTTTTAAGTATTTGTTCTTCCAATTATTCTTCACTTAAAGCCTTCATTGCCTTTTTTTTATCATGTCTATGAAACTGAATTGTTAATTTTTAAATAAGAAATTGATCTTTTTCTTATTTTCTGCATTCCTTTCTCTCTTCAAGCACTAACGTACAGGGTTTTTTGTGTATTTTTTTTTCACAGAATAAATTTCATTTTCTCTAAGCAAGCTGGTTCATTTTTCTACCTCTAGCAAGGAATTAGTTGTGCTCAGCCATCTCTAAATTGAATTAGTTTGCACATGGTCCTTTTATCTGTATGCTTTAGGGGAATTAAAATCTCAGGGTTCACAGTACTGACTGACCTCTGCAACTTTAAATTTTTTCTTCTTTGTTTAAAAGCAATTCATTTATCAGTTCTAATGTCCAGGGTTTTATCCATGAAGCTTTTAAGCTTATTAGGAACCTGCCATCTGGAATAGTATATTAGGAAAAGCTTCTCAGAGGAATCTGTTATAATTATAACATATTTGTTTCTATGTGTATGCTTAAAAATTTTATTTCTTCCCATCAAGGCTTAGAAGTCAACTGAAACTCATCTTTCAGTCATCTATGTATATAGAGTGAATTAAAATTTGAGGGGGCAGGATACATAATCTAAATGAAAGCAGATGAGATATTTGAAGAAGGTTGATCTTGATTTCTGTGACACATGAACAGATAGCAAAACACAAGCTCACCAAGCCTCACCAATTACTATTACATACATTCCACTGAGTATAATTTTGACAAATAATAAGCACAGGAGAGTAAGTTTAATAAAACTGTACTACTTAGGCTTATTTATTTATTATAATCCAGGCAATACTGTTGCCTATCAATCATTAATTCTAACCAAAAGGTTTTTCAATGACAGAGTTAATTTTAGCAGTTTTCTAATTTTAAAAGAAAAACTATTAGCATATTTTATATATTTTACTGTCTTCAGTTATTTCTTTAAATGAAGAATATTGGTTTACTGTTCAAAATGTATTTATTAAAGCAGTTATGTTAGAAATGCAAACACACAGAAGCATGAAAGGAAATGTTAAGTAATATACAATATATATATGATGCAATAACATGAAGAAATATCCAGAGTAGTTTGTCGTAGCATGTCTACGTATTTTAGGATGGCATTGCTCAGATATGATAATCCCACAACTTGTAAATCAACTGTCAATCCTTATGTGGAATTGAACCTGGGTATGTTGGCACTGATTCTACTGGCTCTGGAATGACTTTGAAACACTTTGCACTGTGTAAAGTTGACCTATCATTTATGTCTTCAAATTACTGTAACTTAGATAGGTGACACAGGGAGTCACCTGGGGTGTGTTTGCTGTCTCCTTTTCACTCCTGACTCTGCCCACAAAACAGAATGTTGATTCTGAGAGTCTTCCACAAGATTGGACCATCTTCCATGTTAAAACGTTGCATTTTCAAGATCATGTTGTCATCATGACTGGAGGATTTTAACTCACAGATCTTATTAATGGCATCTTTCTTGTTTTCATGGATTTCAGGAAGACCATCTTATGTTTATATCTAAGTATTTTATAAAGGCTTAGCTTAAAAAAATCATCTAGCTTTTGTATATGCAGTACATGAGGAATAAAATAAAAGGTAAGAAAAACCTTCTTACAAGTTCAATTTATAAGTTAATTATTTCAAACATGTTACTTAATCTTTAGTGATATTGTGAGGTGAACAGGAATTTAATCATTATTTCAGTACTGTCTGTGTGATTTATTTGTGAAAGTATTTGGGTAATATTCTACTCATCAATTTTATAGCTTGTTTTATGATGCTAAATATCCCATATTCATATTTAATCATTTGCTAGTTACTGTATGGTGGAGTCGAAGTTCCTGTTTCTTCATTAAAATTTACTTTTTGTTTATTTATTTTTTTTTTGGAAACTGATTTTCAACACCCTCCTTTTAGTAGTCTTTCAACACAACTTGACCCCTGGTGTTCTGCCTTAGGCAGTCTGATAAAAAGCTAGAACTGTTTCATAGCTCAGAGATCCCTTTCTTAGACTGGATGGAAAGCTGTTAGAATAAATATAGAGGATCAGGAGTTTGTTGGAAGCTAGTTTCTAATGATGTCTGAAGTACTCCCTAAATTTATTTAGTTTGTGTTAAAGAGATTTTCTAGAAATTCTTCCAGCTGCTGGCAAACTTGGACACTTCTGCCAGTCCTCTTTGGATGAGTGAGTGCATAGAAACTGTACCAATGAGCTCTGCATTACTGCAGGATTTTTCTATCCCTGAGGAAGCAGCCACAGGAAAACATACATTTTTCATATGATTGCATGAGGCTGGGGAAACTGTATTAACTCCATTGACAGAGCTGTACATTTTTCATAGCTTCCATATGACGATTTCTCATTTGAAGCAATCCTGGTATCTTGGTATCCTCCTTCCCTGGAGTACATTGGGAAGAGTGTGGCCTGTAGACCAAGGGAGGTGATCCTGCCCCTCTATATGGCTTGACTCAGGCCACATCTGGAATGTTGTGTCCAGCTGGGCTGCTCAGTATAAGAAAGACAAGGAGCTCCTGGAGAGGGTCCAGCAGAAGCCACAGAGATGATTTAGGGTCTGGAGTTTCTCTTTTATGAGGGGAGACCATGGGACCTATGCCTGTTTAGTCTGGAAAAGAGAAGACTGAGAGGGGTCTGCATCAATACATATAAACATCTCTAAGGTGGGTGCCAAGAGGATGGTGCCAGACTCTTTTCAGTGGTGCCCAGCAAAAGAGAAAATGGCCATAAATTAAAACACAAAAAGTTTCACCTCAACATGAGGAAGAACTCCTTCACACTGAAAGCAGCGCACCAGAACAGGCTGTCCAGGCTGATTGTGGAGTCTCCCTCTCTGGAGACATGCAAAATCCACCTGGAGGTGTTCCTGTGTCACCTGCTCTAGGTGACCATTCCTTGGCAGGGAAGCTGGTCTATATGATCTCCAGAAGTCCCTTACAGCCCCTAATCATCTTGGGATTGTGTTACACTAGTGTATTGTGTGTATAATATGTATAATTCAGTACATGTGTGTATATAGAGGCTTCATCTTCTTTCTTAACTACTTCTAGGGTCTTCTTCTTGTAAGTGTTAATTTGGTCTTCTTCTTGTAAGTGTAAATTACTCTTGTTGCTTTAATATTTATAAAAAATTGGGGGAAGAGAGGCAGACATTCAATGCAGTTTTTCTCCAAATTTAAACTTGAATGATGGCACTTCATGTTAGTTACAAGCACGGCACTGTAAGAATTGAGTCCTTGAATTGAGTCCTTGTGGTCCTGGGAAACCACAGCATCTTTGGTAATTTTTCATCAAATTTAGGGCAAAGAAGAAGCATAATGTCATGATGATATGACCTCTTGTAATTGCAGACCTTTAATTTTCATATAGTCAAAGCTTTTAATGTTTTATCTCATAAAACTTTTGTTCGATGAGATGATGAATCTGCCACTCAGCAGCAGTTTAAGTGACTAAATATTCACATTGTTCTTACAAAAAATTCTATGTATTTACTTAAAAGAGAAATGGATAGCAATCGCTATCAGTTCTATAAATGAAAATGGATTTTATTTCTAGTAGAATAGAATAGGATAGTAGAATAGAACCATTAGAACAATAAGAAATTAATGATGAAGAATTAAAATAAAAATTACATTAATGATTGAGAGACATGAAAACCATGAAAGGAATATAAAATTTTGTTTCTGAAACCAGGGAGAAGGTTAAAAATGTTTATTAGAATTCTATTAAATTCAGGAATTCTCTAGAGAATGGATAGAAATGGATTTCTAGTAGAAACCCATTCCTGTTCAGGAATACTCTAGCTTGCTATTATCCCCTTAGTAAGATTTCATTCAGTGAATATAGGGTTTATAGAAGTATGTCTTGTATTAAAAGTTTCAGTGTTTACTTCTTTTTAGTGCTATTTACTTTGAATTGGTACTCCACAGGGAATCTTGAAATGTTTTCTGAAAAAGATTTTTTAGAAGTGCTGCTCACTGCAATTCTTCTTTGATCATAATCAATTATGTTCAATATAACTAAACTCTTACTGATCAGTAATACAAATACGGAAGTAATGCTACTAACTCTTTCTTATGCGCCTTTTTATTATCGTAGCCTTACAAGACATAACGATATTAAAAGTGCAGAAATATCCTTTTACTGTTGCAAATTTCCCTTTTTTTTCTTTTATTTTTTATTTTTAATTTTTGTTTTGTTTTTTGTTGGCAAACAGTGTTTTTGCTTTTAGTTTTAGCTGCTTGTTGATATTTTTGTCTTTCTAACTAATAATTTCCTACTGAAACACTTTTTCAATATCTCTCA
Organism: Cettia cetti; assembly: GCA_013401135.1. NCBI lineage: Eukaryota > Metazoa > Chordata > Aves > Passeriformes > Sylviidae > Cettia > Cettia cetti. Next base: position 22,595 of record VZUI01024516.1, on the reverse strand, counting down.
TTGAATGGAATTTGTCTGTACAAACCCTCATACATGCTAACTAATTCTTTGTTATATAAATTCTGTTCAATGCTCTTATTTTTTTTAAATGATTTAATTGAATCCTCAGAGAAGCTTGAAGATGAGTCCAGAAGCATTCTTAATCGCCACAGTTACTATGACAGACTCAAAAAATACGAAAAAACCACACCAAATTGAAATTTTTCAGAATACATGCAGTCATAGATATTAAAAGGCACCATTCCTTTAAATTTGGCTGTCTTAACAGGACTGGGAATCCTTGGCTTTGACTTTGTCCTTTTCAGAAATATTATTTAACATCTGGCAATATTTGTTAGTCAAAATGTTAGTCAGCTCCAGTGATGAAATATAATTACTCTTGGATAAAAGATAAGTGTCAATTATAAAATATATGAAATATACATCATTGTTCTGCTAAAAAATATTTTATAAGCCACATGCATGTTATTGAAATTATGTTTGTGTGTAATAGAGGGTAGTGTCATGGGTTCTCACAACCAGCTCCACAAATCAAATGATTTCTTCTGACACAAAATCATCTGTAGTTGAGATATTGCCCAAAGCACAGAAAAGATGTCATGCTGATAACAAGTGCAATTCTTCTGGAAAATATTACACACCACACTTCAGCAAATGTTCTCCAATATGATGGTGAAATCAGATTTTTTTTTTCCCTAAGTTCAGAGGTGCCTATTGGTGTGAATGCAGATGAGATAGATTTTAATTAAATTTCGTTCTTCATTCTGTGAAGCCTGCCATCTGATTTATATTGGTTTTCTGGACCTACACACATTTTCAGACATGGTGTTTTTGCCAAGTGAATCTTTTTGAGACTGCATCTGCAACGACATGTTTTTAACCCTGCTGTCACATTGAGGATTTTCCCAGTAACTTCACTGAAACTAAAGGAGCCCTTTCATGCAGTAAGGATGGAACAGAGCTTTCTCCTTATCTAGACATAAACATCTGTCAGTGACCAACTTCAATAAACACTGATCCTTAAACTTCCCTTCTTTTATTAAAGGTTTAGATATTCAGTACCATAAAAACATCTTTTTATAAACATACACATACTTGCACACACACACACATGCATCATTGCCATGTATCACTACATAGATTTCTAAAGCTAGAAATTATTTTTGAATGTAAAAAAATCAGAAATCTATGTGCAGACATTCTGGGCTACAGAATATACAACAAAAGTGAGGGCCAATGTGTGTGTTTTGACAACTCCTGATCAGTCACTTTCAAAAGGGAGTGGATTAAATGCCCTTAAAATAAAGCAGAGAATATTACTGTATGAGAGAAGGGTCACAAATGTTTCTATTTGAACCAACTAAACTCACACTCAGCTGCAGCCAACACAAAATTCATCCCTTCTACAGTCAGCAACTTTGATTTCCTTGAATGAAGAAGCCAAAGATCATGAAAAGATCAAGAAAGAGAGGGGAAATGATGCCTTAAGTTTACACTTTCATGTTTTTCAGATTCTGTGCCATCTAGGTGTGTAGTTCTGAGCTTCTTATTAAGTGTGAGCTCTCTTCACAGAGTGGGTAGACAAAACCTGTTTCCAGATGGAGACCAAGGACAACTGCTACAAGTTTTCAGGCAAAAAGCATAAACAAGAGTGGACTGAAGAGAGGAAGCAAGAGAGATGGGACCTCATAATCTGAAGCTGTAATTGAGCAATTAAACCCCCATATGCAAATGGAAACTTATAAAAGTGTGAGACCTCATGACTGGTAGTGCATTCTGTGACCATTTTTGGTCCACCTTGGGTATAGCCCTGGCCAGGCTCTTGTATTGCCCAAGGTGTATGCTTTAAGGCATTTTAATAAATACCTATTTTATTCTCTTAGCTCTTAAGTCTCTGTTCCAGGTCAACCTTCTCAAGGCATCGTATGACTTTTATCTAATAAGTTACTTTCCTTCCAGATTAGAGTGATTTTTTTTGTTCTAATTTAATGTGTTACATCCAGATTTCTTGTAAAAACACATCTGAAGGTAACTTCTAGGCTTTTTACAGCCAAAGATGAGTGAAGAGAGGGAGTTTTCTTATCTCACTGTTGTTCCTGGTGTGATCTTTGTATTGAACAGTACATGTCATTGTTTTGTTCCACTCCTAATAAAAACAATATTAGCAAAAGTTGCAAGGTCTGAGCTGTTATATTGGAACTTGCAGAAAAGGTCTTAGGATAGGACAATTAGCTTTGAAGTTCTTCACTTGGAAATTCTAATATGGTCCATATTTTTCTAATGTGATATATAGTACTATGTAATACTGTTATACAGATCACTTTTTGTCATCTAGATCAACATGTGCTGTGTCAGCAGGAAGATTTTTAGGCTAAAATTCTGCATTAGAATCCTATTGACTTGATTAGAGCTTTCTGCCAACAGTAAAAAAACTATGGCAGTGACCAGGGTCCCTTCCAGCAGAAAGAAAGTTGCTGGAGATCCAAGACAGCTAAAGGGATTTTTGTTTCCAGCAATGCAGTGGTTCTGAATACCAGCTTATGCCTAAGTAGTGACTTGGACTTCCTCTTACCATATAAACTCAGATATACATCTCCTGATGCATCCAGCCAGGTGGGAAACAGTTTGCGGCCAGCTGGAGAGAAATAAACACACAGCAGGGAACTGTAAAGGCTTTAAAGAGAGGACCTGAAGGGACTCTGCCCTTAGTGTCTAGAATGAGGCTCATATTTCTACATGAAATCACAGCATGCCTGATGACCTCAACACATTACCTAGGAGCATGTGTGGAAATGGAAAATACAGGAAAGACTGGGGCATCTTGTCTGGCAAAGAACACTAGATTGGTTTTTTTATGTCTGTATTCTGCTACCAGTTGTCTTTAGCTACATATTCAAGGGCCTTTTGAAACTGCATTTTCAATAGCTGTATTTCATAATTTTTTTTAACTTTACTAAGTCTTATAAAGAACCATTCAATTTGGCTATTTTTATTTGAATCCAGGAGTAACTACAAAATACAAATTTCCTTATACTGACTGGACGTAGTGGGATCTAGTGTTTTGAGTTTGTGAACAAAATTTCAGAGCTTTGAACTGATCTGGAAATAAGTCCAACTTACTAAATACCTAAACTATAATCCTAATAAAAAATAATATCAAAACTCTTAGGTCAGCCAAAATTTATGCTGTATCTTGTCTATGATGCAAGAAAAAATGAAAGTTGAATGTAAAATCAAACCAAATATGTCTTGCTTTTAATGGGCTATAAAATTTAATAGACACCATTTAAAAGGCAGTCTTCCATATTTTATTGACCATAACGTGAATACTGAGATGTCCATTTATCCTAGAGTTTAAAAGAAGTTCAGATTCACAATTCATTTAGAATCACAGAATATTTTGTGTTGGAAGGGACCATCAGAAATCCTCAAGTCCAACCCTTAAGCCAATGACACCTACAGGGATCATAGCCACAATCTTGGCGTTATTGGCACCATGCTGTAACCAACACCTTCTTCCATATCATTGTTTCTGTTTTCCCAATGAATTATGATGGTTTATGTGTAGTACTTTTCTTGGGAGAACTGCTGCTCACTAGAGACTTGCCTGAGTTCAAAAAAGTACGTTTAATTTAGAACTGAATGTTTCATGTGAACAAGATTGATGTAGCCCAACTCCACTAAATATGAAGTGAGAGAACGAAACCGATTTTTTCAAAACCAGAGAACATTAGCCACAGGGCTGTAAACCCTGTCTTGTTGCAGCAGACAGTGTTCCCCACCTAAAGAAGGGGAAATACAGAAGTTGTCCTACTGTGCTTACAAATGCATCCTCAAAAGCCGTATATTAACATGTCAGATTGGATGTTCAGTTTAGTTTGCTGGTTTGGCAGTAACTGCCTTCAGAAAATGTGTATTTTGCCCCTTGGAAAGAAATGTACTAGAGCTGAGGTAGCAATGAAAAGCTTGTCTTGAGTAGCCTATTAAGTTTAAGATGTCCTCTCCAAAGTTGACATATTAGAGGTTGTATTTGTAAACAGTTCCTCCAGCTGTGAATTCATAATTTCTTTTCAAGTAGGTGCTGGTCCCTGGTTAACTCAACTGAGCACAGATCATATTGGCATTTCTATCTGAAATGGTATGTGACACTTTCTGTAGAAAACAGGGAAAGCAAGAAAAGATGGAGGATGCTTTGGTATGAAAAGAGAAATTCATGGGAGAGTGCGCTATGTTATAAAAGCTAATTTTTACATTCTGTTGATTGTGCGTGTTCCTATATATATTCCTTCATGGTTTGAATCAGCACTGCCCCAGGGGTGTAAATAAAGGTGAAGTAAAGAGAAGAGCAATTTGTGTATGTCTTACAGGGTCTTCCCATCACCATGCCCTCATCCAACAACCTACCCATGTCCGTGCAATAAACTGTCTTGACAAATATAAGTTCTGCTGTGGCCAAAGTGTCCTCTATTGGTTTTTGCTAGCAGATTCATTGCAGATAAATTCTATGTATTTTCATTATTCCCAAAGTAAAACTATTGGGATTTTATTAGGAAACAGAGAAGAATTTTAGCCTGTGACTGCTGTGAAAATCACTAGATATACCTTCCTTGATGTAAATTACCTTCTGTTTTAAGACGATAATTTCTCTGTCTCTTAACTAAGTCTCTGCAAAAACCACAAGGTAACAGAATAAAACATTTACATGGAAAGTCTTAAACCACACTATATTAAAAGAAAGATGCATATATTTTTGAGGTATTTGGGGCGATGCTAATAAATTCCAGCTCCATTAGTCACCGGACATTGATGTAAAAACAAGTATATTTGCTTGGGCCAGAAAGAATTCTATTAAAGATAACTAAAATTTTCCATTTGTTTTGGAGTTCGTGAGGCAAAAAATACAATCAATGAGAGTCATTAATAGCCCTGTAAACACACAGTGCAGAACTGGATGGTGGGAAGTTGTCTTCAAATAGATTCAGAAGATGAGAAATTATGACTCTTCAAAATTTCACAGTTGAATTCAGACAGAATATCTTGAAAGAGCCTTTGCTTTTGATAAGAAGCACAACATTAAAGAGCTGCTTCAAGCATTTTAGAGGGGATGTTTTAAATGTATGAAGTTAAAAACAGATATGAAATGCTTTTTTCAGCTACTCAGTTCTTGGATAAAATAGTGGCATCAGTGCTGAAGAGTAATTTATATTTAAGGACTATTTAAAAAAAAAATTGAGGGGGGGAGGAAGTGTCTTTTACAAGGCTAACCTTTCAGGTGAGTTAATATGGATCCCAATTTGAGGGAGACGTATCTCTCCATACTAGAGTAAATAATAAAAATCTGGATTTACTTTGATTTGTAACATCTGTCTCAAGCACATCTGCTACTAAGATCCCTTTCTAGAGGGATACTTTCTCTTTGGAGCTGTAAACTTCTCCTATATGTTACACAAAATTTCAATGCCCCTTCAGGAAGCTGTTACAGGATTGGAGGCTCTGCATCCTCAAAAGTCAGGAGCCCAGCCCTTAGATTCAGCATGCTGTATACGTATCCACCCTATGTCAGAGCTGAAACCTTGTCCTCCAAAGAGAACAGTTGCCTGCTGGGCAGGACCAGGATCAAAGGCTGTAAGGTATTCAGCTTAAGGCAGCAGCCTGGAGCCTGGATATTCTGTGGACATAGTCTCTTCTAGCTATTTCAGCTCACAAATGAAAGAAGCATTGCAGTGTCACTACATGTCACAAGAAATCAGGATCTATTTGCATATCTCCTCCTCGCAAGGAAACTTAGCTGTCTAAAACATTTTTTGGATGTTTTTTCCCCCTGATTATGCAGGTGTTGAATGGCTTCCCAAGTATTTTACATTTTTTCAATTAGTCAGATGGATTATTTTGTTGGTTTGTTTTTCAGTCTCATATTGTAGCTGGCTGTTTTTCTCAGATTCTGGCTGCTAACATCTTTCACTCCAGACTGGTAGTGCTGCTGGCTTAGCCAGGTGCTGGCTGATGTTGACAACAGAAGCATCTCAGGGATAGCACTATGTTTTTCAGAAGTATGCTCTTAATTCTGACTTCTGGGGATGTTCCCCTGGAGGCTTTGGTATCGCTGCTTTCTCTATGAATTTGTTGGCCTGGATACAAATTCTCCCATTCTTTCGTCAATGCGATCTGAGAAATAGCATTTTCATTATCCTCCCCTCTCTTATCTCTGTGTAATGGCTTGGGTATTGTAGTTTTCCCCAGTCAGTTTACAGAACACATGATCGTGGCATTGCTGTGGTGTGATGACTTTTATGGGTTTCCAGCTGTTAGAGTTTTTGAGGTAAATTGCCAGTAAAAATTGCTGGGTTTCTGTGTTTGTGTTTGTTGCTTTTTTCTTGTGCATGCAATGGTATATTCTTACCTAAGCATTACTTTTTCAGGTTGTTAACATTTCAAGTATGATATGTAAGTGGATAATTATATTTTTCTAACTTAGGACATCAAAGTCTCTTTTAATGAAATAGCTAGGTCTGGCAGTTAATCTCTTCTCTAAGTACTGATACAAATTATGACCTACTTATTTAGAGTAGCTAATGAGCTTTTGGCCTTTCAAATTTTATTATCTGCCTATCTCTTTATAATATGTGCTGAACTTTTCAAACACTGATTTAATTTTTTTTCTGTGAAGCAGAAAGCAGTGTTGTCTTCTTGATTTCCTTAAAGCAAAAATAACTGAAAGGAAAAAAACCTGTGCAATCTCAAGCTAATTTAATTTGTTTACTCATGTTCTCTGAAAACCAACACAAGCTATTTTTGAGACACATAAGATCTCTCTTGCTCTGTTAAAAAATTCTTTAAATGATGCCTAAATATTTTTAGCATTTACATATTTTCATATATTTGTAGCTTTGTAGATTGTAGATAATGCACGGCTGTAGCTTCTAGTACTTATACTAATCTTTTCCCCTACATTTTAGCACATTGTAGTACTTTTTAATTCTTCTCTTTCTGTGAAATAATTCAGATATGGAAGAGCAGCTTAAGAACATATTTAAATACTGATGTCATGAATCTAACATTTGATTTCCTCACAGGCATTTCCAATCACTCAAAGGGAATTACATCACAACATTCAGCAAATTTATAAAGAAACCCAGAACCCTAGTCTTACATTATTCTTCCTGTATTTTTAAAGTACATTAGTCCTATTTATTACTTCATCCGTACTAGGCAGAACTGAACTGAACTTCTTCTTCTGTAGCAGATTGATTTTTAGGTTATATCAGCTTAGTCAACATAACATCTAGATTTCATTTAGTATGGCTACAAAAGATAAAGAGCAAACAAAAATAAAAATTCATTAGACATTGTCCTGGTTCTGGCCTGGTTCTTTACAGTAGCCAGGAGGGGTCATGGCTAGAACCTCCAGGTTATTCCATACTACTTCTCTGTGTTATGTGTCCATCACTTTAAGAAATCTTCTTCTAGGTCATCAAATTTTATTCTTTCAGACTCCATATGTTTGCAATATTTTCTAAATTGTTTTAACAAAGATTAAGCAAGATTTACTATTGTTAGAAAGGCAGATTGGGTTTCTCAGTCTTACAGCTTTAGGCTTTTAAGCAGTACTTTCTGTATAAGATGCTCTCATCACTGACCTGAAAGGGTCTGTGCTAGATTCTAAGTGTGCAAGATAAATTTGTTACTTGATCATTTTTACATTAAAACTAAAGTAGATTCTGTGGTTCAAGAGGAAAACAGTAAAGAATAGTGTCTTGGTTAAGGGCAAATTTGGGAGGAAACCTCTGAAGGGGCTTCCTCTGGAAAGCAAACCCAAACAGCCCCTCCCCCCGCCAGTCAGCAAAAACTTCTTCAGAGAAAAGTGGAAAAAATTATTAAACTATTTATTTAACAAACAAAATACCTACAAGCACAAAGAATGGATACTATGAAAATATAAAATGAACAGTGAAACAATAAAACCTCTTGCAGCTCCGAAGAGAAACGGCAAACTGAGGCAGTCCTTACGTGGGTGCAGCTCAGCTCACTCAGTCTCTTGTCAGTCCCAGTCCCTCCAGAGGTCCAGGCCTGGTGGGTTTTTAAGTCCAGAGTAGATTTAAACAGTCCCAAGAAGAAAAGAAAAAAACAGTCCAGGGAACTTTTCTGCCTCAGCTAGCTAAAACTAACTAAAAGCAAAAAGATCTCTGTCCTACCGCTGTCAGCCTCTGAGGAACAAAAGTCCAGACAAGAGAATGTGTGGGAGTCAGACAGTTTCTCAAAACAAACTCTGCATGTCTTCTCTCCCTGGTTCACTCTCAGAATCAGTCATAAAGGTACAGAACTCAGAATAGATGACTGGGGATACAAGCATCATAAAGTCACCCTAGGACAAATAGTTTTGCAGTTTTTGTGTGTATGTATGCAAATAAATCATCAGTTTTCATGGTAAATTTCTTGAGTCATGTATTTTTTCTAAGAACCAAAAGACTATTCCCCTTCACCGAAATTTCAGATAGTGTTTCTTTATCGTATATCTATCTGCTTTCTTACTATTTATCAATTTATATAATCTTCACCAGTATCAGAATACAGTGTTTGGTCTATAAATGCTACAATTTTTTAATGAAAATTCAGGTGTTTAAATAACTTTAAATCAATTTTGCTTTGTAAGTGTTTTACAAATTAATTGATTCAGAAGGTCAAAGGGTCTTCAAATGATCTGTGATGTTGTCTTAGATGTGCACTTGTATGGACATTTTTTCTGGCTAGAAGTGTCTTGAGTGAAGCTGCTTATTACTTTACTCCATTGGAAAATGATGTTCTATGAAATTTCAATTGTACAACAATCAGTCAGATGTTAATAGATAACCATCCTGCTTCTTCACATCATGCATGTATGTATGTTTTAGTGTTGGAAAGTCAGCAGGCTCTGAAAGGAGTGAGTGATCCACAGCAATATCCAGCAGGCAGACCAGATATCTGTATATTCCAATCACACAAGCAGAATTGCATCACAACACTCAGCAAATTCATGTTTGAATAAAGAACCCAGCACCCTAGTCTTACATTATTCTTCCTGTATTCTTCAAAGTGCATTAATCCCGTTTATTACTTCATCCATACTAAGCAGGTTGAACTGAATTTCATATTCTGCAGCAGATTGAGGCCTTGGACTGTAACCTTCCTTTCTTTTATTTTTGTTTCAGCTGTCCAGCTTCGTATTCACAAAATACAGACCTTGAAAGTAGGGAACTGTCACATTACTTGTTGCCGTCTGAATCCACATCTCCTAACGTCATTGAGTAAGTGATTGTGTGAGGTAGTAGAGTGGTTGCTACAGGTGTGGCTTTTGTGAGAAGCTATCAGAAGTTTCTCCAATGTCCATCAGAAGAGAGATCCATGCTGGAGTAATTTGTGAAGAACTGCAGCCTGTGGGAAAGGCTCATATTGGAGAAGTTCACAGAGCAATTCTACACAGGAGCAGGGGAAGAGTGTGAGGAGTCCCTGCCCAGAGGAAGAAGAAGTGGCTGAGACAAATGCAATTAACTGACTGCAACCCCTTTTGCTGAGTAGTGTGAGGAGGTTGAGAAAATCAGGGGTAGAAGTTGAGCCTTGGAAGAAGGGAGAGGTTTGGGGAAGGTGAATCATTTCTTTACCATTTTGTTTTATTTCTCATTACCCTACTTTGATTTGACTGGCAATAAATTAAACTAATTTAATATTAAGTCATAAACCAGAGGATGTAGTAAATTGGGGCACTGATGGAAGAATGTTGGTCAGTCTGTTCAGAAATGTCACTTAGTGAATTTAGGTAACTGTTTTGGCCATGACAGTTTAGCAGTGCCTGGGTTCTGTGGCTGTGAATTTGCTGTGCGCTGATAGGAAAATTACATAAACAAAGTGCCTGCAACAAGTCACTGATGCCTTCCATATTTCTGTTTATGGAACTTGGGTTATGGAATGCATGAATTAGTTAAACTATTTTACCATTAGTGCTAGGAACACAGAAGTCTCTTATGTTGTTTGGAAATTTTAAAGTATCAGATGGCTCAAATGCATAGTCATGTTCTATGGTTTTAACATAAATTTGTGTATGCCCTCTCTGATACATTAAATTGTGCTAATAATGATCTCAAGTGATTTTTGTCTCAGATGGGAATTGTGATAATAAATAATGTGATAGGAAAACCACAGAAAAACCCATGACAAAATTAATATAATTTGGATAATGTGCAGTTAATAATGCATTGATCTGTGCAGTGAGTGATATAATAACCCCCAGCATAACAAAACCACAGCAATGAATAGCTCCACAGTCTGTGAATACCATCCATCTCAGGAACTGAATTAATTGGGGGCAGTATGTTTGTGACAGAATTCAATCCAAGGTGTGAAACACCCTAAAATATAAAGCACTTAAACATTGACAGTAATTCTGTCATTTTCTGGATCTCAAATTTTCAGAGTTAATTATGAATTTTAATATGGTTTTAAATGTGCTTATAAAAAGGAAATAGTTATGTTTTAATTATATTCAATTACATGTTTGGAAACGGGAGGAAATTATTTGTAGTAACCAAACACATATTCCAGTTCTCAGAAGACATAATACAATATGTTAATTCAGTGGATCTCATCTAATGTTCTGGCAAGATTTTTCCAAATACATTTGTAGTTAAGAAAATGAGATGAGGTATCAAGATCCTGTGAATCATTCCTAAAGCTTTATGACTCAGTGTTCTTTGCTTCAAAACAATGAAACATCATTTCGAAAGATTTTTTGTTTTAAACCATAGCTCGCTTACCAATCACATTTTCATCTACAAGGATGTTATTAGGTAGAATTTTACATAACAAGACAGCAACCCTTTGCGTCTGAAAATGTTTACTTTGCATAAAAATATATTGATGCATGGGGTAATACATCTGAAGGACGTAATTGCATTCACTTATTACGTGCTTTTCATTCTAAGATGTGAGTTTTTTCTAGATTTTTTTTCAAAAGCCTTAATCAGATAATTGAATTTCTTTAATTAGCTTGTTCTCCTTATATTATATTTATATTATTCTATTCTATTCTAATTTAATATTTAATTTAATATTATTTAAATTGCTGGGTTTTTACAGTGTTATATTCTGAGGATGACAAAATTTAGAAAATAATCTTTGCAGAATAACGTAATATTTTATCCATTGTCCTCTTTTGTGTAAAGAATTGACTAGTCTTTAAATTGAGATTTAAATGCAAGTTCTATTCCCTTTTTTAATTTAAAGACTGATTTTATTTACATGAAGAGATATTTCAGAAGTATACATTTAGGTTGTCACTCTGCTTCTTGAATGTGTCTCATCATCCAAGAGGGGAAAAGGGACAAAATGAAGATCCACTGATTCATAAGTCCCTCAAAATCTCGTGAATGAGGATGATGAAGAGATAAAGCCTGTGTGGCCAGTCATGGTCCTCTGCTAGAGCTGGAGGTGCACTCGAACACAGAAAATAAATTTGAATAGGAATTTACTGTGTCCAAGAAAGCTTGATGCAGATCCAAGTTTGACATACTGCCTGTCAACTCCTATCCCAGGCAACATTTTGTATGCCAGTAGATTGGCATGTAGCATGTCATGACTATGATAACCTTTGTGGCAGTGTGAGCATTTTGGTGGTGTGGTTTTTTCTAAGCATTTTTGAGACACAGGCATAGTCTACAGAAATGTCTCCATGGCAGTCCTGTCAAATGCAAGTAAAACTCCTCAGTTTCCTGATTTTGTTAAATGTACTTTTTTTTTCTTGCAACAGCTAATAATTCTTTTAATGTAGAATTATTTTAAGTTTACTACATACATTTTGGATAATATAACTATTATTTGTTTTGCATTTCCTGTGCTACATTAAATGCTAATGCTTGTTTCCATAAAGTGATTAATTTCTTCTTTAGACGGAAGGGCATTTTTCAAAAATTATGAGCAATGTTGTAGATATTTTCTATATAAATTAAATATTTGTACACAGTTTTGACTTAAAAAATATTTTTCCTTTTAGTATCTTTAAAGAAATAATGTTGTCTGTCAATGCATGAAAATTGATGAACTATATTTTTTACTTTTCTAACTTATGGCAGTTGAGGTATAAAGACAGAATTTCAATGTCCCTTTCTTCCTACACTTGAATCTACTTGGAGATTAATCTCATACCTAAGTAATGCTAAATTATCAATCAGTCATGCTGTTAAATGTCAAAGGCAAAGGAACACACTGTGCAGTGACTGAACTCTTGTTCTGAAGAACAAAAATTCTATTTTTATAAGAGAATGAAAAACTGTTTTAATTTTTTTGTGATATTTACTTGAAAAATGGTAGACAGTTAAATTCCATGTTGTGTTGTTGAAAAAGCTTATAAAAAATGAACTGATTTTGGTTGCGCTCATAGTCCGACAAAGAGGAAAACAGCCAGCTACCTAATTGGAGGTAGGTATTAAGGCCATTAAAATAGAAGACTACTAAGAGTGATGACACTAAGAGTGATGTCAGTGAGATAACAGGTGAAGACACAGAAGTGTGTAAGGCCAGAGGATAAAATATTTCAAGGTTTCCTTTGCTGCAGCACGATCAAAGATGCTGGAAACATTCATGCCTGCCTTCCACTCGCTCTCTTCATGCTGGCGTGTGCCTGATTAATGCAATGCAATGATTAATACAGTGTTTAATGGTTAAACTAAAAGTTCTCAAGCACTTGCACTTCCTGTTGTCCAGGAGCTAGTGGAAACATTAACTGAATTACACATGGAACTAGGAAAGAAGACTCTGACAAGCATAGTGCTTTCTTGGTATCACTGAGAAAATACTGCTGTTCATATTTCTTTTTTTCCCACTATCTACTGTGTTTTGTTACTGCTAAAACCTCTCTGAAAGACAGCTCAAAATAACAGGAAATACTTTCAAGAGTGGAAAGCTTAGGTAATTTTATGATCCCTCTGAACCATATACTTCAGAAAGTACATATTCAATGATATTTGCCAATTCAAAACTTTTTGAGTATGTTGAGGATGTTAGGAACAGTCATTATTGTGTGACTTGGAGTCATTCAATTAGTTGCTCTAAGTGATGTTAGAAGCACAAGCCCCACCCTCCTCTCTACCCACCTTTTCCTTGACACTCTCCAAGTTCACAAGCACACCCAGGCAGACAGATACTACCAACACCACCAGGGACTCTGTCTGCCTGGCACACCTGCCCAGATCATGGCTCCTTACCTGCTTCACAGTCCCTGGCTTGCCAGCTGGTCCAGCTGGATGCTTGCTGGCAAATTTATCTCTCACAAACTCCACATTCTCAAGTCCTCTGCAGCACAGGGACCTCCTGATGACCTACTACCCTGGCCAAGACCTAAGGGTCCCTTACCTGCCATGGACTCCAGCTTAAGGTTTGAGAGGAAGCTCTCCAGACTCAAGCCCACATAGAAGTGCACACTCAACTGGTTTGAGTAAGAGACAAACACTTCTCAGCTCCCAGCAGCTGGCAGCAGGCCAGCACACAGGCTGTACCTCATGGTCCTGATCCAGCAGCCCACAGAGAAACCCTCACTCAACTCATTCGCAGAAGACCTCTCTGTAGCAAGCTTTGGGAGCACACACCTCATTCCAGCCCCTGCAGCTGGAAGTTAATGACACCAGCTCATTTCATTTGCTGTTGCTAAGACCCCACTGGCTGCAGCCACTGACACCGTAGGCCTATATGCCTATAGGTGCCTATATGGCCAGTCTGTCTCCAGTACCTGACACCCAGTCCACTCAGGGTTACCTGGGTGTGCATGCAGGGCACACATACACATGGGATAGAGACTGAGATCATGCAGTGAGAGAGTTGAGAAAAGAATTCATAAGATTGTGGGACAGACTGGTGATCAGGCACAAATGAAGCTGGCCTCTTTAATATCCTTTTCTGTCTACTCCCCCTCCCAGATTCCCTTCACTTGCACATTGATTCATCAGTCAGCACAGTCCCCTTGCCCTTCCCACTTGCAGTATCCTTTTTGCCTTGTTATAAGCTGAAAAGGCTGGGGTTGACTGCAGTTTCCTGGTACCCTATCAATTAGCATAAATGAACAGGTACATTTCTGCTTATTGTCTTCATTAAGCTAACTGTTCAGGTTTTATATTTCTGTCTCTCTCCCTAATCATCCCAATTTTGCAAGGTCATTAGTCAGACAATCATACTGAAGAAAAACAAAACCTTCTCACCTCCACACCAATTAGTGTGATTGACTGGGTTTGTTCTTATCATAACTTCCCTTACCAATTTTCACTTAGGTTTGCCTAAGATCTTGTTTGTGGCTCCTTTGACCAGGTACCCTTAAAAGAACAGATGTCATCCTTCCACATACCCCTGCAGATTGTTTCTGTAATTAGTAAAATGATTTTACATCTATATTTTCATTTACTGAAAGCTTTTATAACAATGACTTAGTGATGGCTAAACCATTCTTCCTTCAGACCTCTAGATTTGATTCACATCTAGTCAGAACAGACATTAACCTGAAGTACCTGTACTCTTTGTAACAATTTTGGGTATATATGTGCATGTAATTAATTTGTAATGTTGTCAGTGATATATTGATTATGGGAATACAGGTCACTCTGGATTATAATTTTCCTTTTTGCTGTGGGATAAAGTCTAGAATTATGTTTGTAGAATTACTCCATATTTATGAAATGTTTCTCAAATCAGGCTGTGCCCGGTGTTTTGGACTATAGTCACTGAAAACTGTGACCTTTACAAATTCGTACTTCATTTACAAAACAAAGAAACTTTATACTTTCATGCCTTAAACAGTAGTTGCATTGTGAGCTACAAGGCTAATGGGTGCAAAAGTGCTGCGGAAGACTATTCAGCATCTGTATTGTGGGCTACAAAACTGAAAGATAACACTGAGTGAAAAGATAAAAAGATCTCTTGGCTTGGTAATGCTAGATTTAATTCCAGCTTTTGAAGAATGTCAGAAAAACTACCACATTGAAAATGTTGACTGACAATTTAATCACTGATATTTTAAAAAATCTAATATTAATTTTTTGTGTTCAGTTCAAGAAAGTATTTGCAGTGAGAAAAGTCTTTATCTTGCTGAGGTAACAAGAGAGACTTGGATAAGATAAAATCACAAATTTAGTTAAAAGAAGCAACAAAAGAAGGAACACCCCTCAAAAAACAACAAACCAATCAAAAAAAAAAAAAAAAAACTCAAAACCCAAGGAAAATGTCACCAAGAAACAGAAAACCAGAAGTTAAAAAAAATTTTTAGAGACTGTAGAAGGAAAGACAGTGATATACTCCCTGTTTCCCAGATGTCACAGATAAAAATCATCATTTCCTTTATTTAGGCTTTTATCTCCTCTCAGTTGAATTTAGCCTGCCTTTTTGTCCTGTTCAAAGGGTAGACAAAATAGATAGAACAGACACCTCCCAGCTTGCTGTGAAGTCTTCCTGCTTTGTACATAGGGCACACCTTTATCCGTTCCCATGACCTGTGTGAGCCTCGGGTGCATTTTTCTATCCATCTCTTCTCTTGTGGATGCCTTTGCCTGACATATGCAAAAGCATGCTATGATAACTGCTGCATAAAACATGAACAGGAATCACCTGCATATATCTAAACAGCTCTAATTAATTGCAGAGTATGTTCTGTGTGCTCTTTTCTTTCATTGACTCTATTTATGATGCTGAAATATGGAAGCAGAGTTCTTTTCCAGAGCAAGATACCAAGAGTATTAGGATAGTAATTTAATTTTCTGTGTCTAAGTAAAACCTAAGACGAAATTCATTGGCCCCAACTACCCCACAGACAGATGTTTCAGGGTTTGAATTACAGCTTGGAACAGATAATTTGCTTATTGGATTCCTGGACATATGTTACAGCTGGAGTTTCATGATCATGATGACAAAAAAGAAAGTCAGTTTGTTTCTCAGTGGGCAAAATTTTTTTTTACTGCTAAGAATTCTTTGGTTTCATGAAAGTCTTCATCTCATGCTACACTTTGTTCTGTTTTGTTTACATTTGACTAATTAAGATAATGAAAGAGGCAAGAAGTAAAATTTGTGGGATAAACATGAATAAGAAACACATTGGTAAAATTCTTTGGTGTTATATCCAAACCCAGTTTTTCTCAGTGGATTCCGGTTTGTCTAAAGGAAATGAAGCCTAGAGAGATAATTTTTTTCAATACTCTTCAGTGAATCATTTAATTTTATCAGACTTTCATACCACCACTCATAACATCACCTGAAAAAATGCCTTTTCCTTTCAGAAAGCTTGGAAAGACAGGTGGGTGGTGGCTTCAATGCAATCTGCCTAAGTTAATAAAAACAAAGGAAGAAAATAAGGCAGTATCTGCTTTAGCTAGTAAAAGCCCAACACGTTATGCTAATTTAGAAACAATATTCTGCTGAAAGAGCTTTCTCTATTATTTTCTGTCTGTGTACAACAACAGCTAATAAGTTCTGTCTTATATTTCATTTTTCTGATGTGAGATAAGAGGAAAAAAGCCTGTATGTAATAATTAGATCTGAAAAGTTGTTTACTTTGACTTTAAAAAGGTTTTGGACATGGTGTCCCACAGTGGTCTGTGTTGGGAACTATCTGTCTGGAGGTGAGTAAAACAGAATGAATGAAAATGTGGTTGGACAGTCAGGTCAGTGGACTGAAGTTAGTGGCTGGTTCTTTACCTGGGGGCCAGTAAAAAATTAGAGGACCTCTGGAGCATCTCCTTGGAGTTGAACTGTTTCTTTTCTCTATCAGTGACCTTAGGAGAAAGCCGAAGGTAGCCTGGTACATTTTCCAAGTCTAAGGATGACAAAACGAGGGCCAGCAGTTGACAAGCCTGGAGGCAGGGCTGCTGTACAGGATATCCAGGCTGGAGAAATGGGCCAACAGAGTCATTATAAAGTTGAGCAAGAACAACACAGGCTCTCACAGTCTTTTTTTTTTTTTTTTTTTTTTTTTTTTTTTTTTTTTTTTTTTTAATGTATATATAGACAAGAAAAGGTGATCATGAGTATAGAGCCAGGCTCTTTCTTGTGGTCAGGTTAGAGCTGGAGACACCTCCCAAAGTTTACCCTATCAGCCTAGTTTATCTTATGATTTTATGAGCTCCATCAGTACCTAGTGACACTAGGTATTTGGATACTAGGAAATCAGTATTTTTAGGCAAATATCTGTGCATGACCTCTTGAGCTTAATACATGAATTGCAAGACATCCATTGTCAAGAATGGTTTAGAAGATTATTTCTGTGGGTTTTTTATACAGTGATAAATTTCACCTACATTATCACCTTCCCTTCTCTGTCATGTATATCACAACAAATCATGTTGTATGTGGGAATTTGTATCTATACTTTTGGACTGCTAAATTTTCTTTATAGGTCTTATTTTTCCTCTATTGACCATTGACATAAATCAAAGTATGAGGAGAATTAAAAAAAAAAATTAATTAGGAACCTGTCAATAGGGGTATTTTAATTATGTAGGGATATTTAATGACCAGGTAGTTTTGTCCTTTATCTTAAAAAAAGGTCTCCTTAATGATGACAAAACTATGATTGATTTCTGACAAGAGAAAAAAAATTATGCATGACTCTCACTGTAAAGAGTTTTCCTTTGAACTAGAAACTTCTTTAATATAGATGAGAGCTGTTCTACTGAAGCTTTAAGATAATAACTTTAATTAGGCCTCATTTGAATTTTTAGTGCCTACAGTTGGAATAAGAATGTAAATGAAAGGAATATTTTTCATCTTTTTAAGGGTATGTGTATGACATTAAAAAAAAAACTTTATTTAAGGACAATTTTTCTTTCTTTTAGATTTAGATTTAGATTAGTCTGAAAGCATTTAATGTGTTAAGATTTTCTAAGGTATATTTGTCATACTAGCCCTAAAAAGCAACACACCTTCAAAAATTTAAACAACAAGCAAAAGTGTTATGCCATATTCAGTATTGGTGATCTGGCCCTTAAAACTGATTGTAGGAGTAGAATAGAAAATGTGAAATTCTGTTTGAGATTCAAGTCAGTGGGTTCTTCAGTTTTCTGTAAAAGAATTCAGTAAGCCTGTGGTCATCTTGTCTGTTATCTTCCCTTGAAAAACATAATGACTGTTATTAATGGTGTGCAACAGCTTGTGTTTGGTGGAAAAAAAGTCAAGTAATTTAAAATGAAATTTATTAAGTTTATCAGGTACTGAATTCATCATCACACCATGTTCAAGTCTTTTCCTATTATCCAGAGAGTAAAAAACTTGAAATACCAACACTGTTTCCAGAATGTAATATTGGAAGACATGACATTTTTTTCTGCTTTTTCATGATTGGCATATGCCGTATTCATATATTAGTGAATAACTACTTTCATATATTAGTGAATTACTACTTTATAGCCTTGCTTGCCCTTTTGTTCTAATTCTATTCTCCCTCTCCTTTTCTTCCTCATGCCCATCCCTGTCTTTTACTCTCCTCTCCCTTTCAAGTATGAGTTCACACATAGTCCTGTGTCAGCTCTTGCTATTGTGTAGCCATCTCAGGATATCAGCTGGGTGTTGGTCTGATGGAAATGAATTTTCCTGTCTGATACTGTCAGAGCTTCAGTGGGAGGATGCCTGGATAGTTTTTGCATGGCTTACTCCGTCCATGGACACTTTTCATGGAATAATTAAGAAGGGTAAATGTAATCTTAGAAACAAGAAGTTTCACCACATCATTATCAGCATGACACAAGAAAGGCAAGGCTGGTTAAATAAAGAAATGGGCAATGGAAGAACTATCAAGGTTTTGGTGGGGTTTTTTGTTTATTTTTGGGTTTTTTGTGTTTTATTGTTTGGTTGGTTTTGTTTGTTTGTTTTCTTCCAAGAGAGATGTTGTTGTCCATCAGAAAAACAAATGAAATTCACATACACACAAAGAGAAGTGATATCAGATATGCTAACATGGACTGTAGCATATTTTTTACTCTAGAAAAGCATCAGATGTAGATCTTAATATTGATCTCATTAAAGCAGTATAATTTATTTACACAGTCTCACGGTGCAAAAATTTGGCTTTATTTTGGAGGATATTGTCAGTTTACATCAAAGTGTGTTTATTAGAGGAATATACTTCAGGACTGAGGATGTTAATTATTGTTGCTACAAGTAAAGTAACTGTTGTTGACTGCAAAGATGCAAGTTTACATCATCTTTGTAAACAACTCCTGTTCCTGCTGAAAAACTCTCTTATCTCAAAATAAGATATAAAATACCGAAGAAACAAACAAGCAAAAAATCTGATTAATTAACTCTGCCAGAAACCAATTTAATTAAATTTTAATCCTCTTTATTTTTAATCTAATTCTGTTATGATCTCTCACTTCATTTCTGGTGATATTAAGTAGGTATGGTTTTTTGGTTTTTTTGTTTTTTGTGGGTTTTTTTGCCATTTCTCTGTATTCCTTCCATTATTTTTTTTTTTTCTAAATACAAAAGATATTTTATGGCAACTATTGCATTGCTGGAAAGGTGTCCCAACGGGTTTAATTAGCGTCCAGTGCAATGCAATAAAATTTAGCTTTCAATTAGCTATCAAGGTTAAACATTGTCCTCTTGAGCGTGAAGAATAAAAATTCAATACTTTAATCTCTTTATTAGAAGATTCTCTTGGGTTACAGAAGCAGATTAAAAATGGTATCAATGGTGGTGAATTTGCCAAATGTGCCTTTGTAACTAACTCTAAAGGGATGGGAATATTTTCAACATGTTAAGGAATAAAATGAGAGGTGGAGATATCATATTAGAAATCTTCATGATCTGGCATTATTGCAAATGGAAATAATCCTAATTTTCTTCCAGAAAGATCCCTTTGTATTTTAAATTTGCTTTCAGTGTATTTTTTAAAATGCTGTTGCAAGATTTGTTTGTTCTGCTCACATCTGTTTCTTGAAACACATTCATTAGGCAAATATTTGATGATAACTAAAGAAGAAATGTCATATTCACTGTCTAATATCAAAACACATGACTGTTGTATTAGGATATTCTTCCTCTGGAGCTAGTATTATGCAGGCAAAATATGATTGTAGTATCCAAAAAAAAAAGAAAAAACCCCGCAAGCCAAACTAACAAAAAACCCCACCCAACCAATGAATCAACCAACCAAATCAAAAGATCAAAAAAGCTTAGAGGTGCATTAGGTATTCATTGCAAACTTCTATTATATAGTTGGATTTTGCACCTCTTCTTGTACTCAGCATGTTTGCTCTTTTCTATAATTTTTTTCTTTATTCTAATATTGTATACTTGGGCTGTGCTCGCTCCTTCCTTCCTTCCTTCCAGCCTTCCAGCCTTCCTGCCTTCCTGCCTTCCTGCCTTCCTCCCTTCCTCCCTTTCTCCCTCCCTTCCTTCCTTCCTCCCTCCCTTCCTCCCTTCCTCCCATCCTCTCTCCCTCCCATCTTCCCTCCCTCCCTCCCTCCCTCCCTCCCTCCCTCCCTCCCTCCCTCCCTCCCTCCCTCCTTCCCTCCACATTTTTATTTTCTTAGAAATTTATTCCCACTGATTTTCACTAGCATTTCACTAATTTAGAATAAATTGTAGTATAGTACTTCTCAGAGAACAGCCAGGAAGTTTACCTGTCTTTTAACAATGCACTTATGGAAACTTCTGGTGTCCTCCCATAGATAACTTTTTCATTAAATTTTTTATGTGTAAGATGCATAGAAAAAAAATTCTCTGTGAAAGACATAAAAGAAAGTGTGTTGAATATCTCCCTACACTTAATTTTGGAAGCTCTGGTTTTTAAAATCATATTAAGAACTTTGTTTGAAAAGTCTCCCATTGAATTATTCACTCATATTCCTAGACCAAATATGATTTTGCTCCACTCAAGGAAGACTAATGGTGCTGGAAAGCTGCTCTGATTCCTTTTCCCAATCAACACTATCAATGTTCACTTACTAGTCTGAAACCCAGTCATAATATTGTTATTTTCTTCTGGCTTTTTCCTTTTTTGTTTCTTTATTCTTTACATGGAATACATGATCAGATAGTATTCTAACAATCACCCTTTGCTACTGGGCTGTTTTGGTCTCCTTCCAATTCAACATTTTATAAGGATGTCTAATATATAGTTTCCACTTTTGAACATGTTCACATTTTGTATCACTGAAGAGAAGAATATTTAAAATAAATAAAGTCATTTTCTCATGAGTAAAAACTTATGGAAGAAGTCTCAATTTTTAAAAGATTTTACTTTTAATGTTACATTTTTTGAAGTAATACACTATTCTATCAGTGCCAGTCTATCACACGATTCTATTTAAAACTACAAAAATCCTCACCTCTTGTGAAGTTTATAATTCATGATAGAAATAGACCATAATAATGGT
>VZUI01024506.1:25063-66664 GCA_013401135.1 Cettia cetti | reverse complement strand
CGCAGCCCGGCCCGCTGCGGGGAGTGCGGCCCCGGCCGCCCCCGCCTCCCGTTTTGTGCCGGCGGGGCGGGCAGAGGGGCCGGACCCGCCGCCGTCCCCTCCCCGGCACCGCCCCCGCCGCAGCTGCGCCCGGAGCGCCGAGCCCGGGTAGGGGACGGCTCCGGGGGACCCCGCTCGGGTCGTGCCGGCTCTCCCGCACGCTGCTCACCCCTACCAGGTGGCTCCTGGGGGGCTTTCTGCCCCTCGCAGCCCCCAGGACCGTCCGTGCGCCGTCCCCATCATTTCCTTCCCCAGCCGAGAGGCCGCTTCCAGCTCGCTGCTGGGTCGGGGGCACCGCTGCGCTTTGTCCTTTGCGGGGCACAGATCCTCCAGGGCGTGAACGAGTCCCCGTCCCCGCGCAGAGGCTGCCGGTGGCCTTCGTGTTTGCCCGGTCCCAACCGGACACAAGTAAAGAAAGGGAGCCCGGAGCCACGGCTGAGGGAGAAAGCAGCAGGAGGCCAGAGAGACAGCTCTGTAACTCGTCCATTCCGAGACCATACGAGATACAGAATTTGAAATACAACCCCTTTTTTCCCTTCCTCTCCACCTCCCTTCCTATTTAACTGGGAAGGGGCAGGGATGGAGCATGCAGTTCCGTGGCTCCAGTGCAGTGGCAAGCTGGGAATCCCACAGTGGGGTCCCAACCAGCACAGAAAACAATTCCTCACCTTCCAGGGCAGGATTTGACCCGCCAGGACCGGACGCGTGGGGAGGGCAGAAAGCTGGGACGGTGCAAGTGCAGCGCTGCGATTTCCCTCAGCCTCTGCGCTGAGTACAATAAAAACGTCTTTGGGAGAAAACGCTTCTTCTGCCACATGCTTTGAAGCGCAAGTAAAAGCTGGTGACCTTGGATGAATGAGACTCTCTCTATTGTGCCTCAGAAACCCGCATGATACGTTTATGTAAGCGGCGGGGGGATAATGGAGCCAGGAACAATAGGCGGTGGGAGCCGGAGAAGGAAAATCATGGGGAAACTTAATCGCTTCTTTGCGACAAACACAACATTAGCAGAAGGCTCGTTCTGGCGGCGTTGTTTGCCAGCTCCTCCTTCCCTGCCCCGTTTTCCTTCCTGCCCCCTCTGTGCCGCTGGTAGCCGGGGTCAGGAGCCGGGTCCCCGCTCCCGGAGCCGCGGCACGGGTGGCACACGCGGGCCGGGCTTTGTGCCGGGGGCCACGGGCGGCTGGAGATGGATGCTGGGAGAGCGGGCACGGATCCAGCAGGGCTTACAGAAACACTGTCAGCTCTGCCAGACAATGCCTAAAAACCCGACAGGGAAGGACAGCGCTCACGCACAGCGCAGAGAGGCTCGCTGGGAGGCTGCTCCCCCCGGGAGACCGCCCAAGGGCCATGCCTGGGAAAGGCCGGCTCGGAGCTGCGCTCTGCTCTAGCCCAGGGCACGCTGCACATGCCGCGGGCAGATAGCAGAGCGGGGATGCTCCGGGGACAGTCACAGTCAGGAAAGGGCAGAAGGAGCAGCTGAAAGGGCTTGAGAGGTCTAGAGCTGCCACACTGCGAAAGCACGGCTGGGGAGGGCACACAGAGCAGCCCCAGGACAGCCACGCTGGCCCAGAGCTCTTCTCCTGCAGTGGGACAGGGACTCCCCACCCAAGCAAATCCAGGCTTGGTTTTCCTCTGGCCCTTCCAGTCATTTCCCTAGAGCACGGGCTGTTATTAGGAACCCGTTTCCCATTCAGAGCACATTAAACTCAGTAAACAGAGATCAGGTGTAAATGCACACAGCCCCCAATCTTGCTCTGGTTTGTTGGTGAACGACCCAAACGTGGGGTGAGGGTCAGGCAGGAGCCCCACCGGCACTGTCAGCCCCAACCCTCGGCTGGTGCCTCATTAACCACACACCCTCCAAGGCATCATCATCCCCTGGGCTTTGCAGGATGAGCACAACCACCTCCAGCTGCAACCAGTGGCACCCCAGGGCATTTCACCCCCTTCCAGCAGCCATCCCAGAATGGCTCTAATCGCCCTAACATTAAGTCCCAAATAAAAGGAATAATAAATGTTTGCACTATTAAATTAGCAGCACGGGTGGTGTGTGGGCAGGGGGAAGGCTGCAATCATTACAAGAGCCCTCTCTCCTGGCGTACCTTGTGGAGACATCAGTGAGCCAATTAAACAATTGGCTCGGTTAACGGAGGCTCCCAGGAATAGACTTCCCTGCTATAGAATAACTGTGCAGTAATAAATTGTCTCATAAATAAACAGCCTGAGAAAGCATTACAAGATACCCGGAAAAAGCACTATATCATAAGCAAAAAGGATGCTGTGTGCTTCTGGTGTGTCTATTAACCCATGGCATTGCCAACCCTTCTCTGACCTGGGGCTGGAGTCCCTATGGGAGCTGTAGAACTGGTCCCATGGGGGTGGGCACGGCCACAGCATCCCTGGAGCCCCCGCAGGTGCTGCCTGCCCTGTGGGATCACTGTCTGCCAGCAGCACAGAGCCCTGAGTTACTCACCCATGGGACTGCCATAAATGCCAGCCTGGGTTATTTACAGCTCCAGCAGTAACGTGGGGCTCTGCCAGGTTCAAATGTTTGCAATAAACTGTAGCAGAGTGAGTGAGTCCTGGGAGGAACGGGGAAATTGGGACTTATAGGATAATTGCACTTTTTCCTCTTAATCAGAACCTATGAATAAAAGAAAATATAATAGTATGAAATATAAATAATACAAAATATAAAAACTGTCTTCCTTAAAGAGCCCTTCTTTCATTATTTGGGGGGTTTTTTGAGTGACACAAAGGGCTTCCCCCTGTGCATGGGGGGCTGCTCTCCACGGGGCTGCTGGCCCCCAGCCCTGCTTGCCACACCTGACTCTGCAGCCCTACAACCCCCTGTACCCCACAGTTAAACACCCAGAACCCTCCTGACCTCCAGAACCTCCCCTCAGCATCCAACCCCCTCTGAGAAATGTGGGAGGGCTCAGCTGGCTCAGGGACAGAGGAACTCCAGCCATGCCTTCTCCTGCTTTTCCCTCTTCCACATTTGAAGGACCCCATGCCCTCATCCCCTCCCACACACAGGCTTTGATTTTGGGGGTATGGAGAGAAGAGAGGGCTCCCTGCTCTGGTGAACACCCACTGTGGGTGTTGGGCTGGTGTTGAGGAGGACAAGCCCACAGCCAAGGGAAGCAGGGATCAGCAGGAAGGAACTCTGTGTGTGCAGGAGGTACCCCAAGGGAGGGAAGGGAGAAAATGTGTTTAGCTAGGATTAAGTTTTAATCTGTTCCCCCTAGTAGAGAGAAGAAAGCTGAGCTTGTCCTGGAGCTGCACAAATATTTTTCTATAAATGTTGAGTGTTGTTTTTTTTGGTTTGGGGTTTTTTTCCCCCTTATTTGGCTTGTACCCAGTAGGAAGAGGCAGAGCCTGGTTTTGCTCAATCCACCCCATTCCCACCTCCACGTGCCATTGGCATGGGACCACTCCACCCATTCCCCAGCCAAACAGGTTTACTGCAAGGGCAGAAAGTCAGTAATTATCTCTGGAAATATTCATTATCTTCAAGAGTCAATAAATAAAGGCTGTGAGTGCCCTCTGCTCGTGGCACTCCAGAAGCACCTACCAATTATTCCCTTGACTTGGCCAGCCCTGCCTGGCAGGAGGGGGGTCCTGCCTGACACTGCCTGCTCTGGCCAGGCAGGAGGAGGAGGAAGGAGAGGAGGAGGAGGAGGAGGAGGAAAAAGAGGAGGAGGGTGATGCTGTGTTTGGAAGCTGTGGGAGATGTGGATGGACACTGAACTGGTTTGGCCATGGAGCTGTCCATGCTCAGTGGGGCTGGATCCAAGCTGGTTTTCCCAAGAAAGGAGGGAGTGGCCTGCAGTGTGAAGAAGCAGCAACAGGACAATGTGTACTGTGTGCCAAGCCAGGAAAAACCCTCAGATGGTGCCAGGACGCTGCTGCTGGAGCATCTTTAGCCTGGTAAATGCATTTTGCAGAATCAAACTGTGGCAAGAAGGAATTCACCACCTTTCTAGGAGCAAATACCTGTTTTATGCCCTTTTTCCCTGCAAGGCTCCTGGCTGATCCCTCAGTCCCAGGCAGAGCCCAGCATCCAAGTATCCTGCTCTGCCTGTCTCCATATCCAGGTGCATCCAAGGTCAAGGCACTCACCAAAGGTGTCTTTTTATTTTTTGTCCTTCCTTTCTCCACCCACAGGAAATGCAGGGGTGCAGTGCTGGGGCAGCTGCAAGGCTGTGCTGGCCCCTTGGGCACAGGATGGTGGCAGCTACCACCCTGTCCCCTCCCTCCATCACCCTGCCCAAGTTCCTCCAGGCAGTAAATAAGGGCAGTGGGAAGTGGAGCCTTCCCTGCAGAGTGCCAAGGCTGTGGACACTGGGGTGCAGCCCCTGTCCACAAGGGCCACCCACCCATCAGTGCCCGGCTCGGGAGCTTCAGGATGCTGGAACTGGTGTGAGGGGGCTGCTGGGGCTGATACTGGGGGGGACCTGTGCTCCCCTTGTTTGGGTCGGTAAAGGATGGGGATGTCCCCACGTCCCCTCCATCAGCGCTGGCTCCTCTGTGCCTGTGCAGGGAAGAGGGAAACCTGCGGGGTTTGAGTGTGAAAAACCATGATGGGATTGGGACCAGAGCAGGGTGGGACACCCCCAGCCAGCTCCTGGATCTCAGGATACCTCTCCATCATCTCCAGATGGACATCAGGGACTGCCAAGGCCCCGTGTCCCCCTCCCCAGGACCAGGTGCGTCCCTCCCCGGCTTTCTGTTCTGGCCTCCGTGGAAGCAGAGGCTTCTCTGCCGGCAGGAGGGGGCTCTGCAGCTCACCTGCCCACGCGTCTGCTCCAACAAAAGCCTTTCTCCTCCCTGCTTACCCACCGAAGCCGCCCGGCCCGGATATTTAGGCAGTACAAGGAAGAAAGGCAGGCGCAGGGACAGACACTGTGAGCGTTCTCTGGCAAAGCCATTGGCAGCCGCCGGGAAGAGCAGAATGAAAGAACAGCAGAGGGAAGCCAGGCCACGTCCTTTTCTTCCCTTCGGCTCTAAAAAAGCTCCAGACTGGAAAAGGGGATGGAGGGTTGGAGCTGAAAATATGATTTTTTCCCCTCTGAGTGGCAGTGGCCGTGGAGGCGAGCCGGCCCCGGGGACCGTGCAGCAAAGCCGCGCAGCCGCCGCTGCTCTCCGGGTGTCACCGCCCAAAGGTCAGACGCAGCTGGCAGAGGGGGACGAGGGGACAGAGCCCGCAGCCACGTGTGTCCGAGCAGAAGAGACAGGGCCCGGCTTTCCAGAGCGGGAGCACAGCTCCTGGCTGGGCTGCGGGGGGCACAGGCAGCCCCCGACGGCAGGCAGGAGGTCCCAGGGCCCCGAGGATGTGCCCCGGAGCTGGGGAGAGCAGGGCTGCTCTCCTCTCACTGCCCTCCCCGCTGGCAGCTTGCAGCCTCCAATCACACCAACAGCACCGCTGCCTGTTGGAGAAATTACTGGCAGCTCGGCCGGATCCCAGCCGGCAGCTCGGGTCTGGCTGGAGGAGGGAATTTGGGGATGCTCAGCACAAGTTTGGGCTGCAGGGTGGGAAGGCATGGGGCTTTTGCCTCCAGCTTGGGAAGGGTGGAAGGGGTCAGACCCAGGATGCCCGTCCTGCTCCAAGCCAGCACTGAGGTGTTTCCATTCCTGGCTCACCCCAGTTCCCAGTGACAGCCCAGCTCCCGCTTCCCTTCCTCCAGCACCTCCCTGCACTGAACCCAAGAGCCGGGTCAGGTGCAGGAGAAGGTCTGAATTCCCCAAAGTGCTCGAGCTCGCCCTTCACCCTTCCTTGGCCACTCCTTGCACAAAAGTCCATCTCCCTGGGGATAAAGTGGGAGAGGGACAAGGGACAATCCCCTCCCTTCCCCTTTGGATTCAGATCTTAAAACTCATTTCATGACACGAGTCCCCAGGAAGATGCTGCCCAAGACCAGAGGTATTTAACCAAATTTTCCTGGGGAACGCTGATGGGACAAGCAGTTTGACCCCATGCAATCACCTCTTGCTGAGTTTTTCCCCTGGATTTTTTCCCCCTGTGGATTATCATGCTGGGGCAGTGGACAGAGGAGCCTCCTCACCCCCCGCCATGCAGAGCTGCTCACACCCCAGGGGGATGGAGCAGGAGGGAGCAAAGTGCTGCATTTTGGCTTTTATAGACTATTACTGGTAATAGACAAGAACAAAAATGCTTTAAAATAAAGCACTCGAGGGCGTCAGCCTAAGCGTTAAATAGGCTCCTGCTAAAATGCTCTTCCACTGAAGAAGCTTCCTGATTGGGATTGGAGGCATTACCCTGCTTGGGAGAAACCTGGAGCTCTGATAGAGCTGGGCACAGGCAGCACCAGCCCAGGAAAGGGGCTCTGGTGCTTCTCCTGCGCTGTGGGATTGCCCCCCCTGGGACTCAGGGTGCTCCTTGCTCAGCTCACCCACACAGAGCTGCCTCAGGAGAGCACACACTCCCCTAAATTTTCAGCTTCCCACCCATGTGGGGAGTGGTGTTGCCCCTGCCAAACACTCAGAGCATTTTGCAGTGTTAATGGGCAGCACAACTGCTAATGTGTAAACTTTTACTGCTCTGGAGAGTCAACAGAGAGTTTGGGGAGCAGACACTTCCCATTAAGACGCACTAATGAAACGTGAAAATGTTTTAGTGTGCTGTAATTTTATATATTTTTGAGAGCAGCTGCAGTGCTGTTCCATTTGTGGCTAATTTAAGCACAATTAAACCAGGCTAAATTACAGCCAAGTATGCTGCAGGAACTGATGTGACAAGGGACGTGTCCAGGGGCCCCAAATCTTGCTGACCTTGCTGTCACCGTTCAGGCTGCTTTGCAAGAACTGACAGCTCCTGGAGCTTGCCCAAAGGTCACAGCAGATCCCTGAGGACAATGGGATCTTCCAGCCAGGGTGGGGCAAGGGCCCCACACCTCCCACAGGCTCCAGAGCTATTGAGGGTGTCTGGTGTGCCTGGCTCTTGGAAAGGTCCTTTTCCCTGTTGGCTGTTTTTGGGAGCTTGGATGAGCCCAGGGCTGTAGCAAATCCTTCCTGCTTGGCCAGAGACCCCCACTGCCCTTTGCAGCAGCCCTGATGTCCTTCCTGGGACATCTCCTCAGCCCCCAATTACCTGGCAAATGCTGAGGCTGCATCCCACACCTCACCCCAGCTGCCTCATGGGGAGGCTGATTCATCTCAGAAAACAAAACAAAACAATTTTTTTTCTAGAGAATGAAGGAGCTGGTGTGATTTTGTTCTTCCTTTTGGGTAAAGGGAGGAATAGAATGCCCAGAGGCTGTGTTGTGCCTGCTGGCAGCACCTCCTCAGCATCCTGAGCTGGCTTGGTGGCTGCACTGCTGGGTCCTGGCTCCCCTCAGCAGGGATGCAGCCCCCAGCCCTGCGTGGTTTAGGGTGCAGAGACTGTTCTCAGCACTTTGGGGGTGTTTTTTACGGAGCTGAGGATGGCCCTGCTCCAGTGAGGATTGCTCCAAGGGTTTCAAAAGCACCAGCAGCCAGCTCAGTGCTCCTGCAGCCCCCAGCACTGGGAACTGCTGGCTCTCCCAAGGGCATTTCCAGTTGATTTAGGCAATTGCTGGAAATCCCCTGTGGCCACTGGTTTCCAGCTGAGCCAGGTTAGATGCAATTCAGCTCAGGGACAGCAGGGCTGACATCCTGCCCCACATAGCCTTTAGGGATGCTCCTTGTGCCTAGGGGCACCACGTCCCTGCAGATCTGTGCCCCACCTCTCCCCCAGGCAGATGGGCAGCAGGCTTGGCACAGGAGCAGCACAGCAGCATGGCAGGGTCCAGGGTGGCCAGGATTGTCCTACTCAGCCTTGCTGGAGGACTCACATTCCCCCATTCACTTTCATCTCCCTGCGGCCTCTCCCCAAAATCTGGGGCAGAGGCAACCCCACCCACTGCCCCTCAGCCAGCCAGGGGTGATGGGGAAGGTGACTCCGTGCCCCACCTGCCTTAACACCCACCCGGCTCCTCCTCGGGGTCCCCTCTGCTGACAGCAGAGCCCACCCACAGCCCCTCCTGCTCCTGCTGCCTCTCACAAGCCCCGTTAACCAGGCCGCGCCTCATCAACTCCAATTAGCGGGCAGGTCATTTCCCTGAGCCATCAGCCAGCCCCAGCGCCCGCGGCCGGGTGCGCGGTGCCCCGGCATCCCCCGGATCGCACGGATCCCATGGATCCCACGGATCCCAGCACTGCAGGAGGCTGCAGCCAGGCCCAAACCTCCCCAGAGCGGCCGCCAGCTCCGCTCTAATTAATCCAATTACAGCGCTGCGTTGGCGGCGCAACCGGTGGATTAATTGCGGTTCGTTCCAGGTAGATGGAGGCGGAAACGCTCAAAGAGGCTCCTTGTTTGCTGTTAACTGTGCAAAGCGCAGCCTCAGAGCAGCTGGGGAGGAAGGAGTCCTGCCAGCAGCACCACCAGCATCATCCTCGGTGGGACAGGGGGAGCTGGCTGCCTGCAGAGCCCTCGCACCGCTCCCAGAAACAAATCCTTGACTAAAAAAAAACAAAGAGTAGGGGCACGGCGCTGGGGGCTGGAGTACGAAGTAAAAGGCTGCTTGCTCTCAGATGTGTGTGTATATATATATATATATATATTTATTTATTTATTTATTTAATAGAATGAAAAGGAGATTATTGGAAACAACTGATTGTTCAGACTGTCAAAGAGATGAAAGTGTCAGGAGTAAACAGATGCCGGTCACGATTCAGCGCTCATTAAGGCAGGAGAAGGATTCATTTCATATGCATGATTAACTCCTGGCCACTGATGATTTACACAGCAGATGATCAAAGAAGAATTAATTATTGCACAAATCGGGCTGCTGCCGGCCCGGCCCCGGTCCCCGACGGGGCTGCCGGTGGCACAGCCCGTGGTGCCCAAAAGCAGGATGGCCCTGGCCCGGCTGGGAGCTGTTTGCCCCCACAGCTCCCAGCCCATCCGCCCCATTTCACTGCCCAGCATCCCGGGGATCCCGCGCTGCACCCACCAGGCACCGGCAGCGTCACTGGGAGGGTCGGAGGGTTTCCAGCTCACAACAGCCAGCCCAACCATCCCCTCCCCGTTAGCGGTAATTAACCCAGGGAAGGTGTCTCTCCACTTGACACCTTTTCTTTCCTTTGTGATTGAGCCTCTCTTCCTTACAAATCCACGCTGTAATTAAAGGAACTCCACTCCCTTCGCCTGATTTATTTTTTAATACCGTCCACTTTTGATCTCTCTTAATTAAATTACCAGCCGTGAATCAACACCACTACTAAAGCTGCTCTGCCTCACTCACTTCCCTCCTCCACGGAGAACGGCCAGAAGAGTGACAGGAAAGCAGCAGCTCTGCTCATGCTGAGAGAGAAGCACAGGGGCTGCATCCTGCTGGGCTCGAGGAGAGGAAACATGAAAGCCCCAGGCCCAGGTGTGGAGCAGGGAGCGATGCTGGGGGATGATTTTGCAGCCACTTATCCCTGGCAGGTGATGGACGACACGGGGCAGCTGGAGGGGCATCGCTCTTCTGCCTGTGCCTGCTCTCAGGGACGGGAACCCGGCTGGAAACAGCACCGGAGCCCTGCTGGGATGGCTCACCTTAGGGAACCGTGGGTTGTGAGTCCACAAAGGCCCTGCAGCCCCCACCGGCTCCGGGATCTCAGCCCGCCCTCGAGCATCCTTGGCACGTGTGGTGCCTGTCCTCGCACCCCTCCTGCACCGCGGCACGCCCGTGCCCTCCCCGCTGCTTCTCCCGCGCCTCCCAGCTCTGAGGCCACCACGAAGGGACAGTCGGATGCCAGCCACCCCACCCGGACTCCCTTGCCCGGCGGGCGCGCATCCCTGCGGAGCGGGAGGGGCGGGGAAGCCGCGCGTCCCCGGCCCCGGGGTGGCACCGTCACCCCTCCGTGCGGCCCGGGCGCTGACAGAGCTGCTAATGACGGATAATGGTGGTCTGCTTTTAAATGCACCGCACTGTTGACTCACGACTGCAGCAACATCGGGATAGGAGGAATAAATCAGGGAGGGCTCCCAGGAGCCTCATCCCACTGGAAGCGTCTCCTGCGGACACCCCAGAGTGAGGGCAGGGGAGGCGGCAGAGCCATCTCTTCCTCATCCCCTCACTGAGTGCAAATGAGCCTGATGCCAATTTAATGAAGTGCTGATGACTATCGCCTTTATTTTTAAATCTGAATTCCCGCAGGAGTCACCTTCAGCAGGGAGGCAGCCCCTCCCCAGCGACGGCAGCGTGGATTGATTGCCTGTATCTGATTAGCAATTACACCCGGCGCACTTCAGTGGTAAATACCATCACCCCGGGCTGGGCACGAGGTGATGGCAGATTGTGGGGTCCCCGGGGAGAAGCTGGGGGGGCCCGGAGCCTGCGGGGATGGCACCTCTGGGGTCACAGGCTCCTCCAGCTGGAGGGGACAGTCCCTCACATCATTTGCTTCTCAAAGATTGTGGAGGCTCTGCGTGGTGGGCTGAGCTCTGCACCTTTCCCTCCCCCAGGATAACTCTCTCCTGCTGGTACTCACAGGCATTTATGAATTGTGTCTTTAATACGGCACCGGAATATTTGCCCCATAAATTCTTAAGATCAGATTTATGGATGAGCTATTACTGACATCACAGACTATTAATAAATCGGTTAAACCTACAGAGAAGATTGTATTCCCCCATTTTACGGAGGCACAATAAGCATATAAAATGGGCCATAAGGCAGCACAGCAGCTGCGGGTGCTGACGCCTGGCCAGGGTGGCACAGGGGCCATGTGCTGCGTCCCCCGGGCCACCCGCCCTGCCCTGGAAGCCACCAGCCCTCCCTCCCTCCCTCCGGGGCTGTGGGATGCCCGGGGCTGAGCGAGCAGCTCCTGGAAGCCAGGGATCCCTGCACATCCCATTCCCCTGGAAGCCAGGGATCCCTGCACATCCCATTCCCCGGGAAGCCAGGGATCCCTGCACATCCCATTCCCCTGGAAGCCAGGGATCCCTGCACATCCCATTCCCCGGGAAGCCAGGGATCCCTGCACATCCCATTCCCCGGGAAGCCAGGGATCCCTGCACATCCCATTCCCCTGGAGGCGAGGGAAGCAGAGTCAGGGCCGGGCACTCAGGAGGGTGGAAGGGACACAGAGGACGCTGCTCCCATCGCGCTGCCTCCTGTGCTCAGGAGAGGAGCTATTTGCAGAGCCGAGCGCGCAGCTATTTCTGGGAGAGGCTTCATTGAGAAAAGCCATCTGGAGAGAGGCGGCAGCGGAGCCGCGGCTCCGGGGGGAGCTGGCCCCGCATCTCCGGGATCCGGTGCGTTCCCAGGGCTTTGATGCGCAGGGAAAATGCGGAGTCTCTCCTCATTCCCGGCCATATCAACCGGCTGGATATTGGGATGCTTTGCCTCTAATTCAGAGCCAGAGAAACCTGGTGGTTTTATCCTCTCTGCCACCCTTGGCAGGGCTGTTCCCAGCCTGGGGAGATGCTCAACCTACCCACGTGCCTAAGGCTTAGGCAGACAAGACCTGAAAACAGCCTGAGACCAGATCCTGGTGCTGCCATGGCTGATAGGAAATGTGGGATGGAGGGCTTGAGCCCCCCACCAGCCCCTGGAATGGGGGCACCGTGTGACACTCTCCTCCTGAAGAGAAAGGGTCTGTGGAGGACAGTGGCAGGAGGAAGATCCTGGCCAAGGCATGGGGCTGGGAGCCCGTGGCTGGCAGTGGCCCCACTGCAGTGGCCCCACACCCAGCCTGTGCCCCCAAGCATGAGGAGCCCCCCACCAGAATCAGGACATCGCCCCAGGGGCACAGGGAAGATAAACAAACAAAATTGCAGTATTTTCTTCCACCACCAAGTTTCCATCAGTGCTGGCTGGCTGGGTTTGATTAAACCTCGCATTTATTACATTTTGCAATATAATTTCACTACCAGATTAAGCACACATAAAACCCACACAAAGGGTCCCAGCACAGGCCATGGCAGTGTGGGCTGGGGGGGACAGGGGTACCTTGGGGTACCTCAGGACCCCCTCCCAGGGTCCCCCAGGCTGCTGGCCCTCCACCAGCTTTTCTCCAGCTGGGAATGCAGCCCTGTGTGGGTGGATTCCCTGGGGATTGCAGGCACGGGGGATCCACACAGCTGAGAAAGGGCCAGTGCAGCATTGCAGATGCTCCTCCAGCACTGGGCTGGACAAGACACATCACCTGGTGAAGGGAGAGCCACGGGCCACGGCCACCAGCCCTGAGCTGCCCCTGTCACTGAGCTGGACAGTCCCCAGGGTGCACTGAGTCCCTGGGGCAGCAGATCCCCATGGGGTGCCAGGTGATGCAAGCCCAGCCCTGGCAGCTGCTGAGGAAGAAGTCCTGCAGTCCAGAACCATCTCCAAGGGGCTGTTTCCCCATGCAGGCATGACAGGCTCTCAGCTCTCTGCCTGCTGCCCTTGGAGGAGCTGGCTGCTCAAGCTGCACTCCAGCACTGCAGCTGCTGGCTGTGCAGCCTCTCCGTGACACCAGCCTGGCTCCCAGGCACTTGAAAAGCCTCTGTGTAAAAGAAATTAATAACAAAGTGAATTACACTCAACTGCAGCTTCTGCAGAGATAAAGCAGTGGCAGGGGAGCGCTGGAGTGTGAGGGAGGAGTTTAACCTCCCCTCCCCACAACCCCAGGCAGTGATGGATGATGACATTATCACAAAACCAGGTCAGATTAAGACCAAAACAAGCTGAGATCCACCAGGCTTCCTGCTGGGGTCCTCACCGGCGGGGCTGGGTGTCAGAAGGCTGACAGCAGATGTCAAATGATTGATTCCTAAGCAGGCTGGGTTTCCTTCCCAGCCCTGTGATTGGAAGCTGGGAGGGCTGGAGCTGCCTCCTGACTCTGCTGGGGCTCTGGCTGGGTCTCACCCAGCAGCCAGGATCGATGCTCACCCGAGCCAGCTGCCTCCCCCTTGGGGGTCTTTGTTTGCTTTGTGATGGACAGAGTTTGGGAAAACTGCATCCTAAAAGCTCTATGGCCTCGTCTGGAGGCTGTGGGGTTTTCACCCCCAGCCTCTGCCACATCAATGCAGCAGCAGATCAACCCACTATGGAGCTGCCCTCGATCCTGACAAGCATGGAGAAAGGAAAAATTTATTTTAAAAATATGCAGGTTTGCAAGGGCACAACTCAGTGTGTGCCCCATGGGCAGGAATGAGAGGCTGGAACAGGAGGAGCATCTTTCACAAGTTACAACTCAAAGGGGGAAACTTTTTCCCAGTTTTCAGCTGGAGTTTTCAGGGAGCAGCCTCAGCAAAATATCCCTGTCTGGGGAAGCAGCAGCCGTCGAGCCCTCAGTGCCAGAGCTCCATCATCAGCAGTGATTAATGGGATGCCTGAGCTGTCCTTCAGCACCAGGAGGTATCAGGGAAAATGCCTGTGGGAGAAGAAATGGGCTGGGCTGGTAACTCCAAACCTCACCCAGAGGCTCCTGTTGATGTCTGACTCGTGGGACAGGGAGTGTCCCATCCCCAGGCAGTGTCACCCTGGCTGGCATCCCTCCCCAAGCACCATTGTGCTCCTGATGCCCAAGAGGATTTGTCTTGCAGGGCCCCCGCAGGTGCTGGCAAGAGAGGGAGGCAGGAGCTGTTCCAACCTGTCAGGGCAGAGCAACTTAATGTCATTCAGAGCTGGGATCTCACCTCCAAATCCCTCCTTCCTTGACAAGAGCAAAAACCATCCACTCAAATCTTCAAACAGCAGTTCAAAGCCTTTACATCACTCTCAAGATTAATTAGCAGCTAAATAAAAATCCAGGATAAGTCTTATCAAAGCATAAGAACCATGACATGGTCAGTCAGTGATGTGTGGGATCCAAGGCAGGAGAAAGTTTCATGTTCCTGGTTAAATCCAGCATTTCCCAGGAAAATGCAGCCTCTTCCCATAACAAACAGCTGTGTCAAGAGTCAATCCTCACCAGAGGAACATTTCAAACTCTCCTGGGGCAGAGGGGCTGTTTGCTTCCCCTGTGTTAACTTCAGGCAGGGCAGCAGCAGAGCCCTGGTCACTGAGGGCCAACCCAGATATTCACCAGTGGGTTGGAGGACAGATTCTGGTGGGTCAGAGCTGCAGGGTCAGGCAGGTCCTGGGGCAGGTGGCTCAGCAGAGGCATGGCCATGGCCTGAGGGTGGGCATTGAATAGAGTGACACTGTCACACCTGGGACATCCTCACATGCAAGCAGTAGCAAGAGAAGAAAGGGCTGCCATTCCCTCATCCTGACGTGGGCACAGAGCCCAGGCACCTCTGCCATGGCCCAGAACAATGCCTTTCCTGCTCTGGACTCCCACCTGGCCCTCACATCCCACTCCAGAGGCCCTCACTGCAGGGTACAGCCCAAGCCACAAGTGGAAGCCCAATCTCCACCAGCCTGTGAGTGCTTTCCTACCAAGCCCCCTTTCCCAGGCACCTCTGAACTCTAGGAAGAATGACTGACTGACTGACTGACTGACTAACTAACTAACTAACTAACTAAATAAACAAATAAATAAATACCCCTCTGCAGCAAGCTGGCTGCACCAGAACATTTATTTCATAGAATGCATCATTTATTTTCAATTATCGTGGTGCTTTCCCCCCTCCCCGTGCATCTCGCTGGCGGGAAGCAAACAGAGACACACAAGAGCCTTGGCAGGAGCAGCGGCTCCGGAGAAGGGACAGACGGGCTGGGGACAGCGCTGGCACCTGTCCCAGGGGCCGGGAGGAGGCTGGCAGCCCGGCCGGGGCGGGGCAGCAGGGGTCAGGCGGGGAGAGGTGTCCCGGCTGTCAGCTCACCTCCGGATTAGCGCGGGAGGAGGTGACAGCAGCCAGCAGAGCAAGGCGGTGACAGGGACGCGGCGCGGGAGGGCACGGAGAGGATGAGAGCAGCGCTAGGGGCGTCTCCTCCCTCCAGTGTCACCCTCCCAGCCCCAGCCTCCCCTCCTTTCCCCTCTCCTCCAGGGACCTGCTCTCAATGCCTGGGTGAGCCAGAGCTTGGGGTTGCGGCCACGTCTGCCTTTGGCTGACAGGAGACAGCAGCCCTGACCTCCGGGACGATGCTGGAGGCTGAAACTCCCCAGACCTGCAGGGGCCAGGCTGCCCGAGGCGCTGTGTGACACCCTGGGCCGCATCCCCAGCCCACAGGAGATGCTAAGCTGCGACCCAGGCCCAGAATTCAGTGTCTTCACCCCACACTTGCACACCAAGCAGCTTTTTTATTCCCAGGTGTGCCTCAGCCAAAGCCATTTGAAGATCTCTGACACGTCATGAAGGATTTTCTAATGGGGCTCAGCAGACTCTAAGATTTATATCAAAAAGGCCCAATTTATTGAATTAATGCTGCAGAGCAAAGCCATGGCTGCTTAACAACTGGAGTATCAGTATTTTACAGCAACATAACTAATAAGGCCATTAATACAAAGTGGGCTCACTCCTGACATTTATATCACTGTAAATCTCTCTCTCAGCACTGGAATTATTTATGCCATCCCAGGCACTCGAGGAGCGCTGTCATCCTTTATCAGGCTGAAAGATTTAAGCCAAGAAACAACGAATATAAACATAATAATAATAAAAAAAGGAGCTCGAGCAGAGCTGGGACAGGCCCCTGATGCAGAGTAGGGCTGTCCCTTGCTTCCCTGCAGGGATGGGACCCAGAACCCAGCCAGGTCTCTGGGGACTGAACCCATCCAGTGTACCTGGCTGCAGCTCCCCACATGCACCAGGAGTGCCCTGAGCAAGGAAAACTCAGGTGATTTTCACAGAACCACAGAATGGGTTGGAAAGGACCTTAAGGATCTCTGATTCCAGCCCACCATGGGACTGCTTTTGCTTAAGGCCCTGGGTGCACTGGGTGGAGGACACAGACACCGATGCCACTGTCACAAATTTCAAGCAGGGATTGAGGATGCAGCCAGGGAGACTGAAAACTGCACGGGGTGAGGGAGATCTAAACCCCTCCTGCTCCCCAAAAAACCCAAACCCAAAACATCCCCAGCACTCTCCAAGCACCTGGGAAACAGCAAATAGGAAGGAGGTGAGGGCAGGGGGGTGGGAGAGCTGAGGAGCCCGACAGAGCTCACTGAGTACTAATTATTCCCGGCATTATCTGCGCAGACAGATAAGGTTTTCATTAATAAACGTGACGGAGGTGGGGGAGGCAGAGAGAGCAGCAGCAGCCGCCGCTGAGAGCCAGGCAAGAGCTGTGGATGAAGCAGCACCAGCGAAAGGCAATCAGGACAGGGAGCAATTAGGGGCCCGGGCAGCAGTGGCAGTGGGGACAGTAATTAGCTGACGAGCCTGTTCCTGCTCGGCATTGTTGTGCAGGCTGTCTCCTAATTCCCGGCACGCTGGAAATGAAATCGGTAGCGATCTTCCCAAGGCAGGGTCTGGTTTAAGCCGCGATCTGGAGGGAAAAACCCTGGCTGGTGCGGGAGGAGGGTGAGGGAGAAGCATCCCCGCTCACAGCCTCGCTGCACCAGCACCTCTCTGCCCTTCCCACACCCAAAGCCCTCTCCTGTGGCACTTCCTGGGAAATACCTGGGAAATATAACCCTGGAAAGGTGAGCTAAATCTCACAGGGACTGGGTGTCCAAGAGGATCAGAGCTGTGACAGCAAGTGAGAGGCCAGCATGGAAGGTCAGCCCAGCCCCAGCCCAGCAATTCATGTTTTAATTTCAGGTTACATCATGCAAGACTGAAAAAGGGGGAAAAAAATATCCCATCTCTAACTTTCTAGGATCTCCTTTCTCATACCTTATCTCCCAGCTTTTCCATAAGCCAAATCCAAGCTTTTCCCAGCTTTTCCAGGCAGCAGCAGCAATTTGCTCTGCTTGGCTGTAATTAGCTGCAAAACCACCTCAAAAAATGCCTGGTTGAAGAACATTTAAGGACTAAAAAAAAAAAAAAAAAAAAAAAAAAAGGAGCAGCAAGAAAGCAAGCAAAATCCATCATAGCTAATTATTTACTCTTGATTGTCAAAAAAAAGATGGATTGATGAAAGGAGTTGGTAAGCAGGACGATAGCGGGTGTGTTGTTGAAGGCAAGCATTGCAGTGGGATCCAAAAGCAGGAATTTTCATTATCTATGGGCTGTTAATTATCTAAACTGAGGTCTCTTGGAACTGCCTGAGTGAAGATTAATTAGTTTTTGAAATAATAGCTAAATTGATACTGGGAAGGAGTTTGGGTCCCAAAATAATAGCTGAAAATTAGCCAGCCTGTTTCTCCATTTCTCTCTGCCATGTTCAGGAGGACATTTGTCTCTGTTTCTTTTTCAGAAGAGGGCCATTAATCAAATCAGCAGATGGTTCTTCCTAAGCTTGGGGTGTTGCAGAAACACAAAAGGGAGGAGGAGGAAGCAATCACCAACAAGTGTTAGGGAAAAAAATCCTCCAGCCCAGTGATTAGCAACTCCAGAGTCCATTTCCCTTGAAAGAGCAGGAGCTGCTCAACTGGAGTAACACTTCTGGAGACAAGGAACGTCTCCCGTGACAAGCAGGCACCTCCAGGAAAAGGATTTGTCCGTCTTTAAAACAAATTACCTGCACTAATCCCAAATACCAGGATTTATGTCTCCTGGCTGACCCAGGTTTGATGTCCAGCCTGTCATTGCCTGCTCAGGCTTTCACCCACGAGTGGGCCACACACATCAGACTCATCCCTGCGTGTCCTGGGGGTTTGTGTGCTGGCCTGTCCCCCTGCAGAGGTGCTCACTGCCACCCTCTCCCTGCTGGCTGCACGTTCCACAGGAACAGCTCCATGCAGGAACAGCTCCTGTCAGCAGTGGTGACAGCTCTGCTGTCACACGCAGCCGGGACCATCCGAGGGGCTCGGGAGCTGTCAGAGGAGCAGGCACACACAGAGTGCCCTGGCACACATCTTGTTTCCTGGGAAGACAGCCAGTGGCAGCCTCAGCTCCTCAAAGAAAACCCCCCAGTGGTCCCTGCCTCCCTGGGATGGCATCAGCCACAAAGCACCCTCACAGAAGGTGCCCTGGCAGGTGGGACGCTGCTCCTGGAGGGTCCCTGCTGTTCCAGCTCACGGGGAAGCAGGTCCACATCACAGCCAAGCAAAGGCACAGGCAGCTGAAGGCTGCCCCATCAATCAGCAGCCCCTGGGCTCGGAGCAGCATCTCCTCCATCACACACACACAGCTGACACGTGTGAAAGCCTTCACGGCACTCACTGATGCACCTTGCCTTGGATTTATGGCACAATAAATAACGGGGCAGAGGCAGGCATCCATCCCCTCTGCATCCCGCTGCTCATGCTGCTTCAACCCAGCCCTGCAGGTTTCCTGCCTGGATGTCATCACTCCCCAAATGGCTGAGGGACAGGAGGTCGTGCTCCCAAGGCCTCCTTCCCTTTCCTATTCAGCAGCCTTTAGGAACAGGCATCACCAACAAAGCCCATCCTTGTGAGCTGCTTGTTATCTTTTCACAGCCAAAGGAGAGGCACGTGGCTGGCTGAGGGGTGGTCTCCTCCAAAGTTCAAAGATCAGGCCCTGTGACAGCCACACCCTTTGCCACAGGGGTGGCCAGAAGCCTCCCAGAGCCCACTGCCCTGCTCTGAGCTCAGAGCAGGGACCAGCCACCCTCAGAGCCAGCCCAGCTTACACCAGCCCAGCAGGACCAGACCTCTGCAGTTTGTCTGCTATGGAAGAGGCAGGAGCAGCACTCAGAGGAGAGATCCTTTGGCTCAGAGGGAAAGGGGGCAGGCCTGCAGCAGGAGAAGGCCCTGGGTTTATCAGCAGGGCTCTCAGAGCCCTCACCAAGTGTGGGCAGCAGCAGAAACAGCTCCTTAGTCACGGGGAGGCTCCTGGGGCTCTGCCAGCCAGGCTGGACCAACCCCCCACCAGAGGATCAAAGGTGAGGCAGGGACAGAGAGCACACCTTGAGGCTGCTGGGCCAGCACCATCCTCAGCTCCTGCAGCGTGTGGGCTCCAGGCTGGGTAACCGTGTGGTCTCGCCCGCTGCTATGCCTTAACTGGATTTATTGCTCTGCCGTGGGCAAGAGAAGTCAAGTGGATGCTGCATCCTTGGCCATTACTTCGATTTTTCATCCTTCACCTGCTGTGAATAAAAAAAAAAGACAGTGAGAGTGTCAGCCCCCCAGCCCAGCACCCACCATCACCCCCAGAGCAGGGCCAGGAGCACGCATTGCTCACTGTGCCCTGCATGGTCCATCAAGCCACTGACTTACCCCAGGGGCCAAAAAGAAGGAAGCTGACCAGCAATCCTTAATCAAAATAGAGGTACCTGTGCTCGAGGAAGGGCCAGGTGCTGTGCAGGAACCAGAAGTAGTTTCCTGGCTCAGGTGTTGTCAGCCTTGCTTGGCTTCACCTTGTTGCCAGAAACGCACACAGCTGGGAGGACACTTGAGTTGCCAAGTTTTGGGGTGTCTCTGCTAAGAACAGAAGTGGAGGAGTGCCAAGGCCCCAGGGAAGAGCTGTCTTTCAGGAGCTGTAATGGAGCTGGCTTGCAGAGGCTTGGGGTGCACAGCATCCACATCTCCCCTCCTCCAGTCGGGCCCTGGGAGGGCAGGCACGGAGGCTGGGGAGCAGATCCAGCTCCTGGGCAGGGTGCTGGGGCTTGGCTCCTTGCAGATGTCTCCATGCCCGTGTTTCCAGCTCTCCTGTCCAGCCCCAGGCTCTCTGCCAGCACACACCCACCCCTCTGGGCCCTCCAGCCCAGCTAAGGGATGGGGTGAGCACAGGGCCCCTTCTCCAGATCCCTCTCCAGCCATTTC
This sequence comes from Cettia cetti, assembly GCA_013401135.1. NCBI lineage: Eukaryota > Metazoa > Chordata > Aves > Passeriformes > Sylviidae > Cettia > Cettia cetti. The sequence continues at coordinate 46,891 of VZUI01024506.1, read as the reverse complement.
CCTGCCCCAGGCATGGGGATGGTTTTTCAGCAAGGTGATTAAACGCTGCACTTGTAAAACACTTCATTCTGGGAAACAAATTATGCAAAACACACTCAGTGGGATCTCACACTGATGGATACAGCTGGCTGACAGGGGGACTCTGCTCCCAGGATTTACTTTCTGGGGCTGCCTGGCCAGCCTGCTCTATCCTGGAGAGGGTGTTCAGCACAGAGCTCTGCTCCATCACAGCCCCCAGGGACCTCCTCTGGGGAGGGCTGGCTGGTGGCAGGCACAGCACAGGGACAGACTGGCCTGGAGGAGGCTTGAGCATGGAACAGAGCAGCTCTGGAGGCCCAGCACATCTGCATCTCCTGCTGTTCCTGTTTTAACCCTCACGTGGCTCCTTCAGAGCACTTCTGCTGCTGTTGGCAATACTGCAGCACTTGTGCACCACGCTGGGATAAGAGCAGCTGGATGGATCTTCACTCTTTGTGTTTCCATGCAGCTCCAGGGGTGCTCTACTTGCCCACAGCCTGGGCCAGCACTTCCCCAGCACGAGACCTGGCTGACCAGGCAGAGCTTTCCACACCTTGGGCCACTGATGATGGGCAAGGGGCTGCTCAGCTGCAGACAGGCCCTGGCCATGGCAGGCATCAGAGGATGGGGCTCACTCTTCTGGAGTGGCTCAGGGATGCTCCAGGGGAAAGGGACAGGGAATGTGCTGGATTAGGAACAAAATCACTCCAATCTGGAGCCTACTTTGGTGCATCATTGTTAAAAAGAAGAAAAAAAAAAAAAAAAAAAAGGAAGAAAAGAGAATTTCAGATTCCCTGCCCCCGAACTGCTGACTCATGAGTGACTCAGGGGCTAAGTTTAGCTGTGGAGCTCTGGCAGAGGGGTGAGCACTGCTGACCTCCCCTTAACCTTCTTATCAGACCTTCCAAGCAAACCCTTCCCCAGCTCAGGAGAGATTCTGCTCACGCTCCAAGGGGATTATGAAGCACCTCTGAAAGCTGGGACGAGGCACGTGGAGGTCCTGAGGTGCACAGAGAGCTCTCTGCTGGGCATGCAAGACTGGAGACACAGCAGCCAGAGCATGGCTTGGGGAGTCACCATAGCGACAGGGAATTGAACAGCAGCGAGGTGTTCTCTGCTGGCACCGAGGCACCCGGGGACAAGGAGCTCCCCTGGTTCACAGGGGTGGCACTGCCTGACACTGGTGCCAGACCCCAAAGGCTTTGCAAGGCCTGCAGGTGTTGTTCCAGCAGCTCAGCCTGGCCTGGGGAGTGGGGATGACATTCCCACAGCAGGGTGCCACGTTCAGGACTCTCTGATCAAAGCAAACTCTCCGTTTCTGAGCACTGATGGTATCAGCACCACAGCCTGAGCCGGCTGGGAGCTGAGCTGCCTCCATCAGACCCACTCCTGTCAGGTCAATCATTGCATAACCTCACACTAAACCTTCACCCAGCACTCCCCAGGAACCCAGCCCTGGGCTGCTCTCAGGGCTCGGCTCATCCAGAGCTGCTCCTCGCTCCTCTCCAGCCCCGGGCAGGAGCTGGGGGGACCTGCCCACCCCCAGCCCCCCACGCTCCCAAATGCTGCTGCCCTGGGCTGTGGCAGCAACAGGGACAGATCCCCACAGGGTCACTGCCAAATGAGCTGAAGGCATCATCCCTTCCCCACAGTGAACACCACACACTCAGCTTTTCCAAGTCCAAGAGCATTGCTGAGAGCTTTTTTCTTCCCCCCCCTTTTTTTTTCATATGCTAAAAATCAATTCCTCCTCTGCACCACTAGTAATTCCACTGAAGTTTCTCATCCCATTGTTCCCCTTCCTGCACAATTTCTGCATTTTCCAGGCTCTGTACTGGATGAAGTGCTGTCCATACCCTCCTTCTACCTATTTTTGCACATTTTTGGCTCGTGGTGGCCAGGAGACGTGCTCTGGCACTCATTTCCCTGGCTAGGAAAATTCCTTTTTCATCAGGCAGCTTCCAGGAAGCTCTGGGAGCCACAGAAACTTGGGCAGTGCTGTGTTCATGCCTTCCCTTGGCATCCGAGCTCCCCTTTTATTTACGGGTGGAGAAGGGGTTGTGGCAGCAGTTCAGCTGCTTCCTCCCAGGCTGGAGGGAGAGGGGGGCTCTGTACATCTGCAGAGGGCAGATAAGGGAACAGGGCACCTCCAGTGCCTGGGATCTTATTAAAGGAGAGCTGGCTGGTGAGATTCTACTGCTGCCCAGAAATATCTGTGACTTCATCCTCGACCCACGCGGACAAATCAAGAGAGCAGGGTGAGCAGGGTGAGCAGGGTGAGCAGGCTGGGCACTGCTGAGGGGCAGAGAGCAAGGGGAGCTGCCCCCCTCTCCAAGGGACCAGCAGCCACACTGTCCCCAGCGCTGGCCAGAGCCACTGGTGATGGATCAGCCCGTGGCAGCTCGGAGCTGGACACTGCTCGAGCACTCGGCAGTGCCAGACCTGCTGCCCAGGGTGAAGGGTGGGCTTGGAACCTGCCAGTCCCCCCCTCATTCAGGGACACTGGGGACAGGGACAGCTCCTGGACAGCTGTGGCAGCACCTCCCAGCCCTGCAGCCCCACCTACCACTGCCAGCCCCGTGGGTGCAGCTGCTGAGCCAGGCCCAGCATTTTCCCACCCCGTGCTGCTTCCCCAGGACGGGCACAGTTGATTTGCCAAGGTCTGTTCCCACCTCTCTGTTCCACGGCAGAGGGAATTGGGCACCACAGCAGCTGATAGGCAGCTGATAAGCAGCTTGCTCCAGCAAAGCCCAGAATGAGTTGCAGGCAGGTGAAGCTCAGATTTCCAGATCCTTTACTTCTGCCCTGACACCTGGGAGACTGATTTGTCTCTGACACCATCATGTGCTGCTGGTTCCTCTCAGGAACAAGCACGAGGCAGGCAGCAGTGCAGGAGGGATCCCTGCCAACAAACACCACTCGTGCTGGACACGGCCCAGAGGAGCCACGGGGGAAGGACCCAGTGCCAGAGGCTCCTTTCTGCCAGGGCAAAGCTCACTGTGTCCCTGCAGCAGTTTGGCAAAGGGGTTTTGGAGGGCAGCAAGAGCCTCACTGATGCCTGTGGGGCACAGACAGGAGCAAACAACAGCCAAGCAGCGACAGCAATCTTCTTGTCAGACCAAACAGCACAAAAGCCACGTGAATGACCTCAATAAATTCTCCCCACCCTTCAAAAGTGAGGGCAGGTGTGCAGGAGCCTGCTCTGAGCCGTCCTGAGAAGGCAGAGAGGACACAGCTCCTCACCACAACCACTTGAGAAAGCCTGTGCACAGCTGCCAGCAATCCCCTGAGTCACAGAGGCCTTGGTGCCATCTCACACTTCACCCTCCCCTGCACAGCTCTGGGGAAAGGGGACAAACATGAAGCCCCCAGAGCTGGGCATGGGGGCAGAGCATGACAGGGTGGGCTCTGCTCCAAGGGAGGCTTCCCAGCTTGGGAAGGAGCTGTGCTGGCCAGGGGAGCTGTGGGAGAGGATGGCTGAGCTGGAGACACCTGAGGGAGCAGAACAGGCCAAGCACAGCAGCAGGGAATGGACACAAGCATCAGGGGAAGGAGTTCAGAGGGAGGAGCACTTCAGGGAGACAGAAACAGCTGCCAGGAGTTCACAGGAACACAGAATGGATTGGCTGGGAAGGGACCTTGAGGATCATCTACTTCCAACCCCCTGTCATGAGCAGGGACACCACAAGTTAACCAAGAGCAGCAATATCTGGGGAAATGAGCAGGCCCGGGTGTGCCAAAGCAAAGGATGGGGAAAAGCTTCTGTCTGCTCCTCTCACCCTCTGTAAACACCACCCTGAGAGCTCCTTGTCTGGGATCACAGCCTGCCCAGCCACATGGAGAATGCACATTTCTGGGAAAGCACAACACATCCAACCAGGCAGCAAAGTGTGTCAGCAGCTCGTGGCCCTGTGAGTGACAGCCCAAACACCACCAGGACATCTCCCAGACAACAAGGGCAACCTGCCCTGAGAAACAGCCCTACAGCTGGAGAGAATTCCTTGTGCTTCTCAGCATCACAGAGCAGGCCCTGCTCCTCCTGCACTCCCCGGTTCCTCACTGAGGGATCTCTGCATCCCAAAGGAAGCCCCCTCTGGTGAAACAGAGACCTGGCCTATTGCCATGAGCTCCCCTCTGCAGGCCCACAGCTGCCCCCACAGCCCAGCACATGCCACCAGAGGGGATCAGGGACTTTCAGTGATCCAGGGATGGTGGCAGGAGAGCACGGTTCTGGCTTGGTGCTGAGTTTTGCACTGTGCTCAGACTAAACTATCATTCACACTGCTCTCTTCCAGCTAACAGAACAAATAACACAGCTGGCAGCAGCAGCAGAGAATCTCTTCCTGTGGCAGCTGCAGAGGGAACCCAGACCCTTTTCCTTCAGCCTGTCTGCCCTGGCACAGGGCAGGTTCCCAGATACCCCAGCTGGGCCTTTGTCACCAGCAAAGGTGACAAAGGGAACAGCCAGTGCCCCTGACACAGCTCAGAGCTGGTTATGGAAGGAGAAGCTATTTAAGGGAGTCATAGCCTTTCTAACCTACCTTGCTTTGAAAGGAAAAAAGCTCACCTAAATATATCCTCCCAGAATTAGAGCTTTTAACCTGCCTGCCTCCTGCAGCCCATTGTCCGGCACACCAAGAGCTGTTTCCCTGGAAATGGCAGTGCAGGCTAATTGCTGTTTGAAGCCTTTCCTCCCACAGAGCAGAGCAGCAGCCTTGGAATACCATTCCCTTCTCTGACAGCGCTCTGTCAGAACAGGCTTCCCAACCTATTTCTCCCTGGACAAGCAAGATTTAATCAGAAGTGTTTCCCTGCAGAAGCCACTCGAGGGTGTGTGCAAAGGAGGAGCTGCTGGAGACACACCTGGGGACTGACAGCTCCAGGGGAGCTCAGGGGACCCGCAGCAGTGGGATGAACCTGGAGTCTTCCCTACAGGTGAGTCAAGGAAAAAAAGAAATGTAAACAGGAGGAGAAGCACATCTGATGTGTTTTTTTCCCTAAGCTCCTGAGAAGAGCAGGTTGTCAGAAGGCAGGACAGGCATTGCAGTGACAGCTTCTTATTTAATGTAATTGTTACACCTCAGAAGAAACAGGGAAAAAAAAGCGTTGTCATGAGTCAAGATGATTTCCCCCCAAGAAATCCTTGAGGTTGGGTGTTTCCATTGGGCTCTGCAGAGGAGAGCCCTCCTCCCAGTCAGCAGCTGGGGCTGGGAGGGCACTTTGTGGGAAGGGAGGATGCTGGGGGGGAATGCGGCCCAGCAGTGCCCTCTTTGGGCACAGCCAGGTGCGTGTGTGTAGCCACAGCTCTCCTTCATGGGCTGGGACACAGCAGGGACTTTGTTCCTCGCTGCAGCAGAGCCGGGAGGGAGATGCTCACACACAGCAGGTGTTTGCTCTGGCAGCCACAGCCCTGCTGGGACAGCCCTGCCAGAGCCAGGCACAGCGGGGATCGCCGGCAAGAGGAGCCAGCCACACCTACCCCACTGCTCCCTCCTGCCTGGAGCTCCTCACACAAACCCACAGAGGGCAGAGATCAGGGGGCTGGAGAAGCTGAGGTGCTTGGATCTGCTGAAAAAGCACTTTGAGGGAGTTTTGAGGAAGCTTTGCCAGCTCAGGAAAGGGAGCTGGAGCCATGTAGCAACATCCCTGCAGTCTGAGTGAAACACCTGGAGGGACAATACCCCCACAGCCTCTGCTCCAGCCCTCCTTGTCTGCAGGACAGGATTTCCAGGGGGAGAGACACCCAAGGGAGACAATTCCTGGCTTCTTTGCTGGCACACAACAGCACTGTGAGCAACCACCTCCGAGGTTAATTAGATAAGGTTCTCCAGCAAGGTCTCTGGCAGAGCAGGATTTCCTTTCCTCTGTGTTAAGCCCATCTTCAACCCTCTGCCAGGTCTCAACATCACAGTGCCCCCATCACACTGCTGACCATAACAGGGGATCTGCTGCAGCACATCAGGGGTGAGCTGCAGAGAACCACGAGCAGCAGAGAAAGAAGTAAGAGCTGAACAAGTTTGAGAACTGTCAGCTCTAGCAGCAGCCCCAGAGCCCAGCTGTGCTCATGCCCAGAGCTGCATGAACAGTTCATGGTATTGGAGGCACAGCAACACCTCTGGCTGCAAGCCCGATGTTCCACAGAGTCTGGAGATGCCTCAGAGCTCTAAGAGGCACCACACATGAGAAATAAAAAGAACAGTGTTCTCTGTGTAGCACAACAGGACTATTTGCTTGCAAAAATCCCCTGGTTTCTCCATTCCTGGTCCTTGCAGGTGCTCGGTTACCTGCCTGAATGGGCTGAGGGCAGTCCCAGCCCTGCAGGTGAGATGGACAGCTGGGAGGACACAGCATCCTTTATCTCCAGAGCAAGCTGAGCCTCTGCTCCTGAGGGCCAGGGCTTATCTAGGCAGCCCCACATGAAGCAGCCACTCTCTGCCAGCTGCAGCCTTGGTGAGCAGAAGTGCAGGACAAGGTCTGAATGGGATTAGTGCAGAGGAAAAAGAAATCCCCAGGGCCATCCGTGCCCTGGATGCTGCCAGGGATGGGCCTGGGGAATGCTCTGTGTTGCCTGTCTGTGCCTTGCTGAAGGCCAGGAATGTCTCCATGGCTCTGCCAGGGAGTGGACAGCTCTCCAGCCACACATCCCTTCTCATCTCCCAGCACAGTGCAAAGGGAGATGAGCACTGGGGGTGGTGAGGCAGCATCCATGGAATGTGCTGCCTCATGCATCCGTGTGCCCCACAGCAGAAATGATGGACTTGTGCCCCTGGCACAGCCAGTGCTAATGGTTTTTGGGCAGCTGAAATCATTTTGGATCAGACTGACATTGCCATTGACCAGCCCCAGGATAAGGTCACAGGGAGGCAGCAGGAAAACACTAATCACCCCCACCCCAGCCCTCACTGTTTAGCCAAGCCAAGAGCTCCCACCAGCCCATCTGCCTGGGGAAAGAATCACTCTGTTAGCATTGGGAGGAACCAGCCTCCTATTCCAGCCTCGTGCTTCCCTCTTATCCTAAGAACCCAACTCCATTTCAGGGGTTTTTCATGCGTGTGGCTTAAGCTGCTGTAGAACACAATGGTCAGAGGCTGTAAAAGCCCCCCCAACAGCACAGGCATTTGTTCCTGTGAAGTGCAATGAGCTGCAGAAGAGCTTTTTCATTAGTGACCCACATTTAAAGCTGAGCTCCAAACCACCACAGCACAGAGCAGCAAAACCAAGATCAGCCCCCTGCCAGGGAAATGTCCCCTCACTGGGACAGGCAGGAAACAGCTCCTGGCTGAAGTTACCCCTGCATGATTCCAGAGGGTTCCAGAGGCCAAAAGCAGCTCTCAGGGCTGGGAGGTGTAGCAGGGGCTGAGGTGAGGACAAAGCTGGGCTGAAGGATCAGGTGAGGCTGGGACAGAGTTAGGGAGCAGAGGGAGTGCTGGGTAGATCCCTTCCCAAGGGACAGTACAGACCTTATCCAGCCCCCTCCAAGGCTCTCTGAGAAGATCCTTGGAGCATGGGAACACAGACATTTTCCCCTGTCACCCCGGGCCCTTGGGAGCATCTACCTCCATCACCCTCCACTGCCACCCTTCTCAGGAGACCCTGCCCTGATCAGGCACACAGAAAACAACTCAAACCAGGCAGAAGAGGGAGAAGGAGGAAAACACCCTGCTCTGCATCCTGTCTGTCCTGATCTCCCACCAACTTGTCTGCATCCACAGCCCCTGCTCCTCAGCTGCCTGCATGCTCCAGGAGCTGGCAGAGAGCCAAGATCCTGGCTCCAAGGCACGACCCTGATCCCTTGTGCTTGGGTAACCCTTCCTCAGCCCACTCCAGCCTCCCCCAGGCTGGCAGGGCTCTGGTGCTGCACTACTCCACAGTGCCACAGCTCCAGAAAGCTTGGGTTGCTCCCTGCTCTTCTCTGGCTTAATGGAAATGCAAAATAAGATCTCAGCACGAGCTGAGGAAATTGCCTTCCTTTTTCATGCCAGTGCCTTGCCCAGGCTAGCTGGGGAGGGAGAACACAAGCAACACTCTTCTGCAGGCAGCAGAGCCCAGCATGAGGGAGTCAGCAGCCCCTTCTCCCCTCAGATTTCCATTCCATTTGCACTTTAAGTTTGGGCACTGCCAAACTCAAGCCCTACAAAGGGCAGGGGATGCTCCAGGGCCAGATTCCTGCTCTGCAGGTCAGCCATGGAGAGAGAAGACACACTCCCTGCAGCCCCTGCTCACCACATCGTGAGGCATCACCAAGTGCACAAGGAAGAGTGAGGATCAAGAAACAAACCCAGGAACCCTCTGGCAGCATCCTGGCATGCTCAGCCTAGGAAGAAGCAGGTCATGCTTCTCCATGGATATTGGACAAGGATATTAAAGAGGATCATCACAGCAGCAGGCAGTGGTCCAAACGCACTGGTTCCAGGCATTTCAGAAGCCAGGACTTGCCTGCACAAGCTCCCAGAAATTATCCCAACAGTACAGAGCTCACTGCAGCACCAGAGGCTCTTCCTCCAAGATCCTCCGTACCAAATGGCCCAGCAGCATTCCAGATGGCCAATCCATCCAGGCTTCCATCCCTACCCGCTCCTGGGAGCCTGGAACACTTCCTGTACCCACAAACAGGAACTATGGATCAACTGGAGATGGTGGCTGGGTACAACTGCTTCCTTGGCAGGCTCAGCGGGGCTGAGGAGGAGGAGGAACCTCTCAGGAGGCTGCCACAAGATAAAGCCAGAACGTTTTGCAATTATTTGTCAAAATCTGCAGGAAACATGGGAGATTTGGCAGTGCCTCTGGAGCCAAACCAAAACCAGGACCTGGCAGTCCTACACAAACACACTCCCCCCAGCAGATCCCATCCCACGTGAGGGGAAGGGGAGCAGCTCCAGTGGTCCTTGGGAAGGACAGCAAGGGGAAGGCAGTGGTTTGGCACTTTGTTGCTTATTTCCCTGAAGGGCCATCAAGGAGACTCTCCTGGAGGTGCTGCTGGTGTAGATGGCCAGACACAGCCCAGTGGTCCATCAGCTGGAGAAGGGAGAGCTTCTCCATCCCCAAAACACAAGAGGCTGCTCCCTTCTCTCAACCCAGCCCCAGCTGGAGATAAAATGGAGACAAAACTGGATGGGGCTGAGGGCTCTTCCCCACAGCCCAGCTCATCCTGGAGGAGCCAGTGGCCCAGGTAAACAGCTCAGGCAGCTCTGGAGGAATTGGGCACAGGGCTACACGTCAGCACAGCTTTGGTTCAGCATCTCAGCAGCTCTGAGCAGCAGCCTGTGCCAGGGAGAGGAGGGGAAGGCACAGCCTGGAGCCATCCCACTGCACAGATGCCATCCCCGGTGCTGGCAGCCTGAAGGATGAGCATGTAGGGCCTCATTTGCTTTGGCCTCATTGATTTCCTGCAGCTCTGCCCTCAGATCCACAGCGAGGTGGCTTGTCCAGCCTTGCAGGAACTCTGGAGCAGCATGAGGACACCCATATCCTTCCAGGACAAATGAAAGGGAACAACTGAGACAGCAAAGGCACCGGGGGACGTGTGGGGTAACACAGCCATGAGGAGAGGATGGCATTCCTGCGCCTGGCCCGTTTCCATGCCCCAGGACAGGACTGCCTTGAGCAAAAAGCTGGGGTGTCTGGGTGAGAAACAGCTCCTTCCTCAGCTCCTTGTGTCCCTGGGAGGCAGGATCCACCCAGAGCCGGCTCTGGCAGCCACACTCAAGCTTTTCAAGCCTCTCAGATCCCAGCCTGGAAAGCAAACTGCAGCAATTACCGGCTCTTGCTGCTGTGAATGGCAACACTCTGTAAATAAATTACATCTCGGAAATTAATAAGTGTTGCCTAATTGGGCTTTAGCATCCTAAATTCCTGAAAATCCTTGTAAGATGGCAGAAAAGGAAGAAGGGAAGGTATTTACTTGGCTGGAGAGCCCTAATCCAGCCCTAGCAGTAGGCAGGACACCCAAGGGGCTCAGCCCTGCCTGTCGTGGGGCTCTCCAGCACCAGGATGTGTCCATACATCCCAGGGTCAGACCAATTTTACTCCTGGCAGCAGAGCAGCAGTGCTGCAAATGGCTTTTTAAATACCAAGCTAGAGCTTCCAGGGCAAAGCATCAGGGATGAAGAGAGACCAAAGCAGAGAGCAGCTGCCAAGCTGGGCCTTTGTACATGAGGCAGAGAACCCTTTGGCGTTCAGCATTTGCACTGGAGGAAGCTCAGTGTTCCTCTCCTCCTCCTGACAGCCCTTCGGTGTGTCCCACCATCACCGTGGTGAGAGCTGGATGAGCTTTGGTTACCTGGGAGCACTCAGAGCCTCTGGTGCCATCTGGGGAAATCATTTTGCAGCCAAAATCCTGCACAGATTTCCAGCAGATGATTCCCCTGGCACCAGGCTGGCAGCTTCCTCTGGGCTGCCACCTTTCCCATGCCAAGTCTGCTCCATCCAGGCTCTGAGCAATCTGTCCCTGTGCAGGGAGCAATGTGCTGTCCAGATTTTTCCCCTGCCTGCAGCACATGTGGGCTTGAGCCTGATGAGCAGCAAGTCAGAGCAGCACTTCTGTGTGATGCTGATAGTTTTGCTTTCCTCCAGATTTCTCCCAGCTGCCTCCCAGACACCCCAGGGTTCCCAAAGGGCTCCACATCCCAGCCTGTTACTGGGAGATCAGGAGAAAGATAACTGGGACAAGAGCATTTTCCAGCCCTCCAGCTCCCTGGGGCTGATTCCTGAGGATCCCTCAGTGCCTGCTGACAGGCACACAGAACAGGCATTGCTGTGGAGCCACTGTCCCCCTCCCCACTCCTCACACAGCTATCCTGAAGGTTAAAGCCCTAATCCCCTTTCCTCCTGCCCACATCATTAACACATCCAGGTGAGCAGCAAACACAGCCCCTGACACTGAGCACTGCTTTTCCTCTCCACTAACTCCTGGGGGCCCAGCATGGAGAAACCTTAATGGATCCGACACAACTCCCAGCACAGAGCAGCTCCACTGTTTGATGCAAAGTTTAATTTGATTTCTCACTTGAATAGCTGAGACATCCTTGATGCACATCCTTCAGCTCCTTCCAGATAAATCTGCTGCATACAATTAGCACCAGGAGTCACCTGCATTTCCTCAGCCTTCCCCTTGACTCCAGCCTCCACCAGCACCTCCCTGGGCTGCAGAGCAACCCCACTCCCACCTTTGGAAAGGATTTTCCATGGCATTTTCCCTCCTCTAGCAAGGGGAAGATGGGGTTAAACATCTTTGCTACATTACTGTGATCAAGAGCTGATGGAGGGGGCAGAGGCCAAGGCAGGAGCTGCTGGAGCTTTCCCAGCTCAGTCTCCAGCTGCAATTCCTGCAGGAGCACAGCCCATTGCTTGCTGCCCCAAGCCACTCTGTTCCTTCATCTCAGCAAGGCTTGGGGCAGCTGTGCAGCCCCTGAAGAGCAGCAGAGCACAATGCCCTGCAAACAGTGAGCTGTGGCTGCCAAGAAAATATGGGAAGGGCAGGTGGGAACACGGTGTTCCTTTTTAATGTAATATGAAAGTCTGGAGGTTTTTCTGGCATCTGTTTTCAGGACACTCTGAAAACTTCAGCCTACAATCCCCAAAGACTGGGGAGCACAGAGCTGCTGAACCAGGGTCACTGTTGGGGCAGGAGGGAGACCCACAGCTTTCCAAAGAGGGAAAGCTGAATAAGGAGAACAGGGTTGTCCTGTGCCAACCCCAGTGATGCACAGGCAAAGGTCTCACCTGAGACTGGAGAGCCCCCACAGGCTCTGGCTGTTTTCTGTCTGGTTCTAAACTCACTGGTGAGCCAGCTCAACTGAATCCATTCCCTTCCCAGAGCTCTGAAGCACAACAGTTGATTTAAAAACCTTACAGCAAACTGTTGGGGAGTGAAAAATGGATTTTCAGGCATTAAAGCACAGACTGAGGAGCAAACAGACACCTTTGATTGAGAAATCAATGCTGGGGTTTTACAGCACTTCACACTAAGCAGCAGCAGAGCCCAGCGTGCTCCTCATCCCTGCAGGGCAGAGGGGAGAAACCACAGAGAAATTAAACACTCTGATGCTTCCCATGGCCTTACCAAAGCCAAACAGAACATGTTTTCAAAAGAGACCCTTCAGATTATAAACTGACAGGGAAAAGGTCCATGCCAGACCTTTCAGGGGCTCCACCTGGCTGCTCCCAAGGCTGAGGGCTGGCCACTCCTCGCCCCCTGCTAACCCAGACCCTGATCCAGTGGGTGACACTCCTGCCCATGGCAGGGGGTTGGAACTAAATGGCCTTTAAGGTCCCTTCCAACCCCAGCCATCCTGTGATTCTCTGATCTCTTCCAGCACTGGAATGACCCAGGGCAGCACACAGGAGCTCCTGCTGCTCTGTCAACCAGCCCTGGGCGCAAAAAAAGGAAAAAAAAAAAAAAAAAAGCCTGAAAAATATTAAAAGCAGAGGCTGGGATTGATGAAGATGCCAGAGGGAAGGAGCAAGTCACAAAGGGAAGAGGAGGAACAATCCCTGCACCCAACAGGGATGTTACAAGCGAGAGAGACAAGCTGACAAATTAAAACAGACCATGAGAACCCCTGATATGTTTTAAAGCCTTCTCTCAGCTTTCTTCTTCTCTTTTGTATGTTGAAAATTCATCTTCAATTGCAATCGCAATGCCCCCAGAGGGAAAAACACCCTGGCATAAGGCAGACTTCCCTCTAGGCAATGTGAATCTGTATTACCAGAGCAAAAAGCCTTTCATCTCAAAATCGTTCCCTTCCAGAGCACTTGACCCAAAAGGAAGTCTCCTTTATTTCTGTAGAAGTCACTTTCTCTCCCACATCCTGTGGCCTCAGAAGGGAGCAGGGAGGCAGTTCCCTGCATTCCCCAGTGCCTGCTCAGAGCCTGGAGGTGCTGCCCTGTGCCCCTCCAGCAGCCCACTGCTGCCAGGGCACTGCTGGGGCAGGGACAGCCCCCCACTGCAGCACCAGCAGGCAGCAGATCCCAGGGCCAGGAGCTCGGGGACACCCTTGCTCCCCAGAGGGCTCCTCTGCCCCTGCCAGACTCCACAAGCCCCTCCTGCCCAGACAGAGGGACAAAGGGGGACCTCCTCCAGCTCTTTCCATCCCCCAGCAAGAGCCATTGCCGTCATTGGCACCTGACTTGTTCCTCCTCAGGTGCTCCAAGCCAGGAGTGCTCCCTTTCCCAGCTGAGGCTGCACCCACGGCCCCCAGGTGGTTCTGGACAGCTCAGGGGTGCCACCAGACACTGCAGATCCAAACCAGGGGAGCTGCTGGTGCCCCGGGGATGAACCCATGAGGGCTGAAATGAAGAAGAAAAATGGTACCAGCAGTTCAGCAGGGGAGAGGGGAGCTGCTGTTTGCCACAGGCAGCCAGGATGCTGGCATGGGTGAGACAAGAGCTCCTGGCTCCCACAGCCATCTGAGATCCAGGGAAATTGCCACCACAGACAAGCACCTGTGAACAAAGGCTCCCAGCCCAGCTTCACCCTGCGACAGGGGCTGCACATCATGCCCTCTGCTCTGACACCAGACACTGCCCACATGGGACACAGCCCAGAAAGCCAAAGCCCAGCACAAGGCACTGACTCCACGCTGAGTTTTGCAATGGATCTGCAGTGTAATGCTGGGGAGGACAGCAGGGCTCACAGAATTACTGCACATTTCTGCCCCTCCAAGCTCAGAACCACCTGAATCCCAGAGTGCTGGAAAAAGCCAGGCACTGCTTGTGCAGAGCTCTGCAGATTCCATGTTTTTAAAGCAGCCCTTGGGGTTGTTTGAAGCTCCTGCTGTTTGGAATCCCTGCAAGCAGCTCCTGAGCACGAGCTTTGCTTTCTCCTGAACACACACACAGGTCTGGGCTACTCACTGGGCTCAGCCACCCTGGAGGGAGCAGATTTATCAGGCAGGACTGGCAATAAAGATAACAGTGTTGGTGATGGTTCCTTGAGCTGAATTGCTCTCAGTGCACTGGGGGAGTGATATGCAGTGCAAGATACCCACAGAGTTCTATAGAATAAACACAGCCTGCTTCAGTTCACACAAACCAGCCCCACAGAAATATTAAAATTCAACAGCAGGGCCATCAGCTGGTTCAGGTTGGGCTGATTTCTGCATGCCTTCGGTAACATTTTTAGGGAGGCTTTTTCTGAGGCTCTTTTCTTCAGCTGACAACTCCCTCAGCCCCTCTTTTTCTGAGCACCCCCAAGGAAAGTGAAACCCTTGAAGGAAAATAATTTCCAAACCCCTCAGAGATAAAAAATTCCTATTAGACTAATTTTTAGGATGCAGGGAGGAGAAAGCTTAAGCTAAACAAACTAGTGGAAAAATTGATTTATTAAAGTAGTTGGATGCTATCAGGGCAGCAAACAATTTCCTGCAACCACCATGGCCCATTCTACTAGAACAGATCTGTCTCACCTTCCTGGCAGTGTTCCCTCTCCCTGCCCTGCTCCCAGAGCAGCTCCAATGGTGTCATCCCCTTCAGTGACCCATTAGCAGCCACAGCACATTTGCCATTGTGTAAGAGGCAGCAGCAGCAAACATAACGCTCTAAATAAATTTTCGGCAGCTGCAATTAATCACAGTGTAATTAATCACAGGGTGGTTTACAGGCAGCAGGAGGCAGGGGAATGCACAAGGCTGTGGGAAAAGGGACATCAGGTTTCCCTTCTCCTGCCTGTCCCCACCCTGCCCTGCCAGAGGTGACAGAGGAGCTGAGGGCTGAGCCAGGCAGCAGCTGGAGCTGGAGTTGAGGTCAAGCTCTGTTTCACAGCTCATCCCAATTTGTGAGCTCCAGCAATCACTGTGTCCCCAGCCTGCTTCCTCTGGGCACATCCTTGATCAGCAAATAAACAGCCCTTGCTGTCAGTGCCTGCAGAGGTGTGTAGTGAATCCTGCTCCAAACCCTGCATCTCCCCTTTCCCACATTCCTGAGGGCCACGGCCTGTTGACACAGAGCAGGAGCAGATGAGGGGGGAAGAGCTTTAAACACCCTGAACTGGACCCCTCCAACTCCTTCCTTGGCAGACAGCAGCCCTCAGCTCTCCCTCCCTGCAGTCTCCTCCTGCTCTCCCATGAAGGCTCCTCTGGGATGCTGGCTCCTGCTGCCCACCCAGAGCTGAACTGCTGGGGAAGGCTTGGAAAGCCTCACGTTTTCCTGGGTGCATGACACAGCAGCTGAACTGCTGGGGAAGGCTTGGAAAGCCTCACATTTTCCTGGGTGCAGGACACAGCAGCTGAACTGCTGGGGAAGGCTTGGAAAGCCTCACGTTCTCCTGGGTGCAGGACACAGCAGCTGAACTGCTGGGGAAGGCTTGGAAAGCCTCACATTTTCCTGGGTGCAGGACACAGCACGTGCTGCCAGCGTGCCCTCCTGCCCAGCAGCTGGATCCCCAGGTCACCAGCAGAAACAAGTGGAATAGCTTTACCCCAGGAGAAACCTCTCATGAACCTCACATCACCACCACCACTCCAGAAAGTTGTCAGGGAGCCTTGAACACACCAGGATGGCACAAATGGCAAGCCTGGAGCCTGCAGGACTTCTCCAGGGGGAGCTGGCAGGTGCCTTGGCCCTCTTCTCCTCCCATCCTCCCTCATCCAAGGACAGTGGCCCACAGAGAGGTGTCCTCCTGCTTCAGAGGGCACTGCCCTCACCTGTAGAGACAGAAGCAAAAACCCCAAATTTTGTTTCCTGATGCTGAACAGAAAACTAAAGTCCTAAAGGCTGTGGTAGAGTTGAAGTGTCAGCATTCACCCTGAGCCCTGAAATCAACCCACCTGAGAAAATCCTCCTCTTTCTCCTTTGCTTCAGTCCCACTCTCTCCTGAAGTCTGGCATCCCTCCTGCTCTGACTGGCTGCTGTCTCTGAGCAACGCCAAAGCAATGCTGAGCAGAAGGGAAAAAAAAATAAATATATATATATCAGCCTTGGAGCCATGCTTTTAATATTTCATCTTTCTTTTTCTGCCAGAATAAAGGAAATTCCTTATGCTGGCTGGGCTGCAACCTCACCACCACACTCCTGAGCCTCAGACATCCCTGGCTGCCAGCCCCTCCAGGCAGACAGAGAGTGCAAGGCTCATCTCCCACCCACCCAAACCTTCCTGCTCTGACATTCCCTGGTGCCAGTCAGGAGGTGGCACTGAGGGGGCAGGGAAGGCTGGGCAGCTGCCTCAGAATACAGAATTCAAGATATTGCAGAGAATCCCTGCACTGAGCTCCACAAACCACTCAGATGCCTCCATGGACCAATTCTGGTGGAAACTTATCCGGGAAGGGTGACAGGTCAGCACCACTGGGTCACCCTGAGTGACACCTGCCAATCCCTGCCACCAGGCTCTGTGTCAGAGGCAGCCGCCATCCCACCCTCACACCAGCTATCCATCAAGCTTCATCTGTGTCAAGCCAGCTTTTAGTTTTAAATTTAATGTCTCTAAAGTATTTTGGCTTTAAATTATTCCGCAGCCTCCCTCGGTTTGGCGGCGCTTCCCCGTCTAGACAGAACAATCTTGTTGTCAGTGAAACAGATTCGCCCTGACATCCCTGCCGAGATGTTGCTGCTGTTTTGTGGAGAGGAAAAGGGCTAAAAAGCTCATTCTTTATGGTTTTGAGATGTGATTCATGTCCATTCATCTTCAAACAAACACCTCAATGAACAGTCCTGCTGCCTGGGTGTTGATCTCTCTGTGTTAGGCAGCGGCAGGGATGGCTCAGCATCAGCGGGATCCCCCCCTCCCACTGCTGCTTCCCGTGTGCCTGCCCTCCTGGCAGCCAGGAATTCCCACTCTCCTGCTCTTCCAAACCCACCTGCTTTGGCTCTCTCTCTCCCAGGCTGCAGAGCCAGGCTTGGAGTGTGGAGATCCCCGTCCCTGCTCCAAACCTGGATCCTCTGTGGCTGCAGGACAAGTCTTGGATGGCTGGATGGGAGATGCAGGAGAGCCAGCAGCAGCCTGAAAGAGACATTAAACAAATCAAAATATATCTTGCACACTAGTTTTGTTGCCAAGGCTCTGCCAGCATGAAAGACCACAAATATTTTATAATTTTAAAAAGTACCTTTCCCCCTTGTTCACCGAGACAAAGATAAAGCAGAGTGAGTGTTCAGCAGCACCTCGTGGTACTGGGAGAGAGAAAACAGCCTGATCCAGCCAAAAATAACATTGTTCCCCTTTTGGTCTGCCAGTGACACATCCTTGATGCCTGCAGTCAGAAATGACAAGTACCAGCTGGGCACCTTTCCATTTCCTCTCCCGGTAAGACAGCCACCCATGTGGCAGCAGGGAGCTGATCCCCACCTTGTGTGGGCATTCCCTGCCCAGGCAGGGATCACCCAGGGGAGAGGCACAGCCCCAGAACCCGGCCCCTGAGGAGCTGGACACACACAGTCACACAGGAGCAGAGGGGCTCCCTGTGAAGGGCAAGAGCTCAGCCCCAGGGATGCTTCTCAAGGGTGCCTGTGGCCAGGAGGCTGGAGAAGAGCTGAACACACCACCAGGCACATCTATAGGGTGGCAAAGGGCCATATTAGCTGATTTCATCCCCAAAATGCCTCTGGAGCTCCAGGAGGTGCCCAGTTCAGAGCAGACTGGATCAGCCCTCCTGCATTAACATTTAATCCCTGAGCATCACACAATAAATCAGGTGCCAATGTAGCATGCACAGGAGGAGACACCTGCCTCTAAACAGTCAAGCAGAAAAAATGCCTCTGAATATTCAAATGGGAAAAAGGAAGTCGTGAAGTAAGAAGGGCTCTCTGTGCTCTTTGCAAAGGCACCCACAGCCAGCAGCGCAATGGGAAGAGCTACAGCAGGAAAAGCTGCAGGGCAGCTCCACACCTGCTTCCCACCCTTCATGCGATGTAGAACCTCGTGAATTCATCCCTGTCCTGACCTCCATGGAGATATGGAAGTTTCCCCCAGCTCTGGCTCTGTCCCATAGGGAACAGCAATCCTGGCTGTGCCAGAGCCAAAGCCCCACATTTGGAGCAGCCCTCAGCACAGCCAGCCCAGGCAGGAGCAGATGGCCCCGGGATCCAGGGAGGCAGAGCAGAGCGGGGGAAGATCCCACCATCCATCCCAGAGATGTGCCGTGCAGAACCAGCCCCAGGGACTGCCTGTACCAGGGAAAATAGCACCAGGAAGCATGGCAAACAGCAGATGGAGGTGGCCTTTCCTGGGTGCACAGAGACCATCCCACACAGGATCCTCCACAAGCACAGAGCCCGTGGATGGCTGAGAGCATCCTGCAGCAGCACTCTGGGCCTCTCCCTTCACCCACAGCTCATTAATTCAATGAGGGTTTGCCCCAGATCTGGGGGACCAGCAACTGCTCCTTTGAGGCGCTTGAGCAGCTGCTCTGTGTTGATGGAGAGCTGAGAAAAGTCCTCTCCTCAGCCCCTCCAGCCCTGCTGATGTCCAGATCCATGATAAATGGAGTTACAGCTCCAGTGGAGTGTTTGCTCTCCTCCCAGGATGGAGGTGTTAATGCACGGGCTGAGCTGGGGAAGTGAAGCGCTGGAAAATGATGCAGAAAGCTCATTAGCACATCCTTAATAGCCCTGAAATTGCTGTAAGGGCCTCTGGCAGCTCTCCTCCCCCTGGGTCGGGGGAGCCATGGTCAGGGCACCTCTGTGCCTGGAGCCAGCGCCTCCACATCAGCATTCCCAAGGGGAACAGCACTGGCTCAGCTCAGCACATCTGCTCCCAATCCAAGGGCTCCGGGAGGAGCCGCTGGCATCAAGCACACAGATTTTACTCCTGCATGCTGCTACTGCCCTCTGTGAGGAGAGGCAGACTGTGCCTCCGTTTTCCTGCCTGTGGGGAAGGGCTGTGACACCTTCCACCCACCTCGGTGAGTATCTCCTGCCCCGAACTCTTGTTCTGCCCTCAGGGAGCCTCAGATACATTTGGGAGATTTTTACGCAGTTCAGAGGCACTGCCTGAATTTCCAAGGTGACCCAAGCACATCAACACACAATCCCAGAATGGTTTGGGTTGGGAGGGCCCTAAAGCTCCTCTCATTCCAGGGACACCTTCCACCAAGCTTGCCACCTTGTCCCGGTGCTCTCCAGTGGGAGGTGGGTGTGGACACTGCTCCAGGCAGCTCTCCTCCAACACACACTGAACCAGCTCCAGTGCTCAAGGTGCAGGTTGGATCAAAGGAGCAATTCTGGTTTCCCAGAGCTGGGGCAAAGCCTTGTCTCGGAATTAATGAGCTGGTAAAATACTACTCCTGAGCGAGAAGGGGGCATGGGGCAGGAGCAGGTCCTGTGTCCCACCTTTAGGTGCTGCACCACAGTTTCACTTTGCATGGCGCCTGCACTGAAGGGATTCAATGAGAAATGCCAAGCCAAGAAGCTTTTAAGAACTCCTGAACTGCCTTTTTAAGAGGCAGGGCACATGTGCAGCTAATCCAGTCTTAAAACTAATGATTTAATTTACCTTTGGAGAAGCAAACCAGCATAAATTAATATCTCCCAGTAGTATAGCATAAGCATGTTTTATCTAGAGATTATGTTGATTAAATCATCAAGTGCCATAATCTTCTCTTCGTATTTCAATAAATTGGAGGGGGGAAAAAAATCCTTAAAAATGTAGATTCAGCCTTCTAAGCCACAGGAGGGAAGTGCAGGTTCAACTCCAAGCAGAGCAAGCACAGGAGACTCCCCAGCCTGGAAGAAGCTGCTCCAGCTGTTGTGGTACCAAGAGGTAAAATAAAGCTCTGTGTTCCTGATGGAAGAGGTGCCAGGGGATGCAGGAGCTCCAGGCAGCACAGGAGCTGCACTTCTGGAGTTTCACTCTGCAAATGGACCTGAGGAGGTCCAGGCTCCTCCAGACCGTGTATCTCCTTTCAGGACACAAGACACCAGGGCCATTAGTCATGCCAGCTGGAAATTCCGATAGCTCAGACGCACCACGCAGGGAGGCAGTGCCTCAAGCAGAGAGGGGAAGCACAGAATCGCCTTGAAAACATCTCCCTCCTGCCTCCCCAACCTCATTTCTGCTTGTTCCCACTCACCTTGCACTGCAGGACTAAACCACCCACCCTGATGAATCAACAAGACCTACCTGGACTTTTTCCACCTGCCAGGGGTGGTTTTTCAGACAAAGCCGGTTCCTGCAGGACTCAGCTGCAAACTGTCCCCAGGTAATCATGCCCAAGCACTTGAGGTTTAATGGCTTTGTGTGCTGGCTGTTTGGATTGCTGGAGAGCCCTTGGGCCGGGCACTTCAGAGGCACAACACCTTTTATTCCCAGCCAATTCAGAACCTCAGGCGAGTTTGAAAGCTTCCCCGGAGAAGGACAAAGGAGCTTGTTAGGAGGAGGTGTCCAAGGCCAAAACAACATCTCCAACAACAGAAACCCCTCCGATGAAACAGCAAACTCTAAACACTGTTTGTACTAACACCAGCAGCAGGTCTCCAGCAAGAAGCCTGGATTTACAAGGTCAAACCTCAACATGAGCAACACAGACTCACTCTCCCGGTCCCTCCCGGTGCTTATGAAATAAGTGGATTTTGCACAGAAAGGGCAATTAACAGATGTTGTTTAATTTGGTTATTGGCAAGTTGGGGCAAACAGCAAGAACCTGCCAGCAGTGCAGGCACCACAGCTCCCTGCCTGTTTTCCTCACAAACAGAGTAATTTCTCCACTTTGGTAAGAACTTGAGAGCCTTCTGAAGAGAAAGGGCATTATTTCAAAAAAACATTTTAAAACCAACATGCAGTTGTCAAGAGGAACACTCTGCTCAGTGTCTCAGGGAGAAAACACATCTCCATCCAAACATTCTGTCCCTGCTAGGAAAAATACACATTGTAAAGGATCCATTTTCAGGTTCTGAGAGGAGGCCCTTTCTGAACATGGGTTTTTCCTCAGAGAGGAGACACTGTGTGCTGACTTGCAGCATTACAAATATGAAGCTTCAAGAAGTTTCCTGACTTATTATTATTATTACTTATCTCTGTGGTCCTGCAAACCTGCCTGATGATTCAGAGAGCAGAGAGGGGTTGTTTCTTTCCATGAACACCATTAAACTAAAACTCAGACCCAAGCCCTTTTCTCCCCTAGAAGCAAGCCCCCAAGTCTTACTGGCTTCCCTAAAACGATCCAGGCAGAGGAGTGTAATTTAAGAACAATTCTTCACATCCTTGTGATGCTGTTTTACAGTAGAAATAACCTATCTGACCCTCTCCCTCTGAGAGTGTCTCTGCCTGTCCAGCTCCGAAGAGCATTTCCCTTCCAGGCTTTATAACCTCTTCAGTTCAATTAATGGGGTCCCCAAAAGCCTGGGGACTCCATTACTCCTAAATGAAACATCTTCAAAGACATTAATGCCACTTGTCTTCTGCAGGACCCTCATTCCAGGCAAGCCTGACATTTTGACAGATCTTCACACTCTTTTTCACCGAGGAAATGCACCATTACACAAGGTTAATTTTTTTAGGATTGATAGAAAATCTCTTCCTCTAGGTAAACGTAAGACAAACATCTACACACTGTGTGGAATTACATGTCAAGCCACTTGGTAAAACCACCTTATCTGCCAGGAACAAGTTTGACAAATCCTTGGTACAGATGTGTTTCTTTTCCCACATTAAATTGCACACAGAGGCCTCAGAGTTCAGAGGAAGAAGGGAGGGGGTTCCCCTCATTGATCATCCCCATCCTGCCTGTGCTCCCACCTCCCTGCTGAGATAGCTGCCTTTGAAAAGGAGGATTTGGAGAAGATATCCAGAGGCATGCCTTACAAAAAACAAAACAAAAATCAAAAAGAAAAATAAGCCAAACCAAACAACACCCCCCCCCCCCAAAAAAAAAAAAAAAA
>VZUI01024506.1:0-25039 GCA_013401135.1 Cettia cetti | reverse complement strand
CCCCCCCCCCCCCCCAAAAAAAAAAAAAAAACACCACCAACCCCAAACCAAACAAACACCACAACAGGGAGGTTGCCTGACCTCTCTCCTCCCTCCTGGGACTGGAGGTGTGCTGAGAGAGTGAAACTGTCTGCAAATGGTACCTGTGCCACGTGTCCCCCGGGCAGAGGATGCTCAGCTCCCCAGTGACAGTGACCAGCAGAGCTTTGTCACTCTGCTGCTGCTCATTCTGCAGGAAAAAATCCAACAGAGGGTGTTGCTCCTTACAGACCTGACCTACAAGCATTTGCTTTCTGATTTTGAATACACTCCCCTCTCCCCCCAAGCTGGGGGGAGAAATCTTCCACAGGAGATCAAAGCCCACAGCTGTCAGACCATTTCTCTCCCTCTCCCTTTGCAGTCCCTTAGTTGCTTGATGACCTGGGGGAGCCAAAGGTGGCAGGGAACAAGCCCATGATCCCTTCAGGATGGATTTTATTGCCTTTAGCTAATGAGTTCCACCTTGGAGAGTGAGATCCTCCTTTCCAAGGGCCACAGGTCCTCTCTGAGCTTCACCTAGAGTCTGTATGGGCATTGCCATTCCACACTCAACATCCTGGACAAAAAAATGATTAATTATCCCTAGGGAGCTGCCATCTGTCAGCTGCTTGCGGACGGATGTGATGAACAGAACATCCCCGTGATCCCCACCAACTGCCAAGGGAAACGTGCTCTCTTCCCATGGTTTGTGCAGCCAGCTTCTCACACTCAACTACCAAATGTAGCTGGGAATCCAGAAATCAGCCAGTCACCTGCTCCAGAGTGAGCCTTGGCCTGTCCAGCTGGACAGAGAAGGGGCAAGAGTGTGACACTGAAGAGATGATGCGCTCAGAGGTGTAGGTGAAGGTCCGACATAGTCAAAAACCTACAGCAAAGCCTTTAAGGAAGGTTAAGCTGCCCTCAAGTCCAGAGTAAAAGCTAAGTTGAGAAAGGAGAAAGTAATTTCCAGCTGAGTTACAGAGCCAGCGCTCAGCCTTTGGCTGGTCATTGCTCTCCTGTGCCTCAGCCTTCCCGACTGAGTCATCAAGTTTGTTCTCATTTATTTCTCTCTGTAGAAACCTTTGAGATTTGTGTTTCAAAACCACTATGGGGGTAAAATCAGTGGCAGGACAGACAGCAGCAGGCCCTGGATGCCCTTCACAGCAGTGCCCAAGCAGGAAAGGAGGATGCTCTGCACTGGTGCTGGGCTGGCTCCTCCCGCCCGCTCTGCTCAGCTGCCGGCAATTGCCACAGCAACAGGAAAGAGGAGAAAAGTGTTTGTCCAGAACGGATTCGGTTGCTTTTAAGTGGATGAACATAGGAGAGTTTGTTTGTAAATGTCAAGAGCAGGTTGGTGTGAAATTGGAAACGCCAGAGGAGTCTGGCTCAGTGAGCAACACGTGGGGTGAGGGGATGGAGCACCTGAGCCAGGTGTGGGTCCGGAGAGCAGTGGAGCCTCAGCCCTCAGGTGACCTTGTCACCAAAGCAGACAGAGCTGCTCACCTTCTCTGTCCCCAAACGCCGCCACAGGGCTGAGCTACAGAGATCTGCCTTCCCAAAATAAGCCCCCAGTGCTGGAGTTCCAGCCCCACTGTCTGCCGAGCCATGTGACCAGACAGCAATCAGGGGCAGGAAGGTGGAGCAGGAGCCCGTGTTCAGAACGATTTGAGAGGCTCATTAAAGCAGTTAATGGTGCAGGAGCAGCACTGACAGCACACCGCCCAATTTCATCTGTAACAACGCCCCAAAGGACTGGAGCATTTGGCTGGAGAGCTCAGGGACGCCTCTGGAGCCCAGCTGAGCTGTGCCAGGGGTGAGAGTGGGCAGCACATCCCAAAAAACACAGAAGGTAAAAATCCCACTTTTTGATGGAGAGCGAGGCTCTCCCTGTGCTCTGATGATGATGATGATGGCTGGGTTCAACACCCAGGCAGCAAAACTCATCTTCACAGCCTGCCTCCCCAGCTGCCCCTGCCAGCAGGAGCTGGGGACGTGTCTGCTCTGAAGGAGACCATGGGGAAGCAGGGTGAGAGCCAAAGAATGGCTTTGAACAGTCCCATTCCTGTGATTGTCCTGGCAGCCCCTTTGTGGCACACCCAGCTCACTGAGGGAACAGGTGACAGGGCTGGGACACCTGGCTCAGAGGCATCACCCCAGTGACAAACCCCAAACCAGAGCCTGCCTGGCCCTGCACCACATTCCCCTTCATCTGAGACACCACATCCATCCAGGTACTTGGCAGTAAAAGGCTGCAGAAGCAGTGAAAAGGTTCGCTGTAACACATTAATTAAATGTAGCAATGGCTCAGAATTTAAGCGAATATGCAACACCAGCGCTGAGCAGGGTGTGTAACAGGGCACGGCTGGGTGGCTGAAGGAGAGGGCTCGTGCCTCTGCTCGCCTGGCTGGCTGCATCCATTAATTACATCCCCATTAGGCAGGCAGGAAATGCTCCCACCAGCAGCACCTTCCTGCTCTGTCATTCAGCCCAGGAATACGACAGATAGAGCAGAGCTGAGGCATAATCGAGATGGAGCACCTGCCAGGCAGGATGGATGGGGAGAGACCCCTCTGCTCCCAGGCTGTGCAGGTTATTGATACTTTGGTTGGGTGACAAGATGGAGAGGTACTGCAGGCCTCAGGAAGGCCACAGCCAGTGTTTGATGCTGTTTCACATCCATTACAAGGCAGGTGGGTGAGATTCCTCCCAAGGCCCTCAGCACTGGGATAGCAGCAGAGGCTGGCATGAGACAGCCCAGCACATCCTGCTGCATCCTTCATGCTCCCTTTGGCCCTCATGGGATTTCAGAGCAAACAAAACCTTCAGACATCTCTGAGAAAGCCAGATTAGCACTGAGAGGTGCCCAGCCCTGCTCACTGCTCCAGAGACTCCTCACTGCCCTGCTGAGGCCCTGGCACAGGTACCCAGAGCAGCTGTGGCTGCCCCTGGATCCCTGGCAGTGTCCAAAGCCAGGTTGGACAGGGCTTGGAGCACCCTGGGACAGTGGAAGGTGTCCCTGCCCATGGGAGGGGGTGGAAGATGATTTCTAAGATCCCTTCCAACCCAAACCCTTCTGTGATCCCATGATTCTCTCCAAGGACAGTCTGGGATCTGCCTTCCAAGCCTCACCTCCCTAGCCCAGACACACCACACAGGCAGCCCAGGCATGAGAGCACCAGCACTGCAGCTTTGCAGCCCAAAATATCTGCTAAACACTCCCCTTCACAGCACCTGGAAATGGCAGACAAGCACCTCTGCCTACTCAGAGGGATGGAATCCTCCAGGAGCAAAGCCCTGCTGTGGCAGAGCCACTCACTGCATTGCCACCAATTGTCCCTTCCTTGGAAAAGACAAGGGTTTGTCCATCTTCAGGGGACAGACACTGCATTCTGTATTTCACCCAGACTTTCAAAGCTCTTCCCAAAATGGTTATTTTAATGAAACAGGAAACAAATCAATACTTTTGAATTCTCTCAGGGGAGAACGAGACCGAGAGGCTGAGGCAGGGCTGGTAACAACCCTGCCATGTTTTATTTCCCTTTCCTGAACTGCAAAGCTCCAGGCTTGGTCCAAAATGAGACCTAATCAATATTCTAATGCTGAGATCCCATTACAGACTGAGCATCCCTGGGTCCCAGGTCAAACTCTCATTCATGTCTCACTTTTCCAGACAGTCTTGAAACAATTGTTTCAGCAATTCTCAATCTCAATGGATGAGATTTTTACCACCCCAGAAATCCTTTCCAATAGAATTTTTGCCTCCTGGTTTTCTACTCATTTTGTGCAACTGCTTTACATGATTTAGTATCATCAGTATTCAGAGCCTTCCCCATTACGTGATGCCTCATGTTGTGCGAGGTTTGGATGTTTCTTCTCTAATCACATCAGAAAAAAAATATTCCTGTGGCTATTTGAGCAGTGGTACTGAATTTTAGACCGTGGGCAAAAGACTATTTCTTCTCCAAAATGAGTAATTCTTGGGTGTTAACAGGAACTTGACATGAACAGCACCTGCCTTCAACTGTGTGACAGAAATCAATCACTCGTTTATCAAACACCCTGAAAAAAAAAAAGGAAAAAGTCCCAAACAAACAAAAAACTTGACTTACCTCCTCATTTAATGATGGAAGCAGACATGGAGCTCCATCCATGTGTCCTGAGCCTGTCCTCCAAACCTATGTCAGCCAGTGCCACCAGTCTGTTCACTTAAAAACCCTTCAGTCACCAATTCCAAACAGGATTTAAACCATCAAACAGAAACCCTGACTGAAGACTCCAATTTCCCCCCTGGATTTGCATTTGAATTTATTTTTTGTTAATGCTTGCTAGCTCTCATGACCTGGGCTGGCCATTAAACCTGCAGAGATCTGCAGGCAGTGACCACCCTCCAAAGAATCCTAAACTCAATAAAAATAAGGAGCAATAATAAAGTGAAATGAAAAATGTACATTTCATCACTATTCTGCCTTTTTTTTCCCCTCTCAAGATTCGGGGCAGAACATGGGGATGCAAATTAGAACTAAATGAAAAATGACAAAAGCTACCTGAGGCATCCAGAGAACTGATAGCTTTCAAATGTGAGATTGATGGAATAAATCAGCAGCTGCTTCCCGTGGGTTACAGCTCTCGCTTCCAAAGCCCTACAAATGCCTGGCTTTGCTCAGAGCATTGCTATTTTAGAACCAAAGGCTTAAGTAACTCTTCCTGTGCTGCTGTTCAGCATTTTAATTATGTGAGGGGAGTTGAGCCACCCATCCTGTTTAGATATACACCATGGAGAATATTTTGCATTTCTTTTGTCACCTAAATGTTATTTAAATGTTGGTCCTAGGGCTTCTTGAAGCCACTCTCCCCCTTTTGCTTTTTTATCAGCATCACACTGGAGGGGGAAAAAAAACCCCAAATATTTTTTGGGGGGGTTGTTTTCATAAACTCAAGCTGTTCTTCATGCCTATTTAAAAATTAATGTCAATATTTTACAGAAAAGAATTCTTGCTTAAAAAGGAGGAATCTAAATAAACAGAATTACTGCATTGTAAAGTGATAGGCACTTAAGTATCACAAGATGTTTTGGCATCCCCAAAGTTTGAGCTGATACTAAATAAAAAAGGGGTTTTCCACACTCAGCAAAAAATTACAATAGTGAAATTCTTTAACTGTATGAAATTTGAAGTTTCAGTGACAACAGGTTTTCAATAAATCATAGAAAAACAGAAATGTGCATTTGTTTTCTAAATACTTCACTGTATGTTAAATTCTTAGTATTGGGGTTAGGTAAACTAAAAATAGTAACAGCAAACCTTAGACACCCATTCAGACTTTCTGAATATTTCAGTGTTTGCTTC
The DNA here is from genome assembly GCA_013401135.1 of Cettia cetti. Lineage (NCBI taxonomy): Eukaryota > Metazoa > Chordata > Aves > Passeriformes > Sylviidae > Cettia > Cettia cetti. Next base: position 19,676 of record VZUI01024506.1, on the reverse strand, counting down.
TGTGGAACAAGAATCCAAATGCTTTTTCTTTTTTCTGAAGGAGGAAGAACCTCAGTTATCCACAAAGCTATTTCTTGCTCCCTTAGCCTTTATTGTCTCTAGGTTCCCCAGAAATTTACAAAAAACAAGGCAGACAACTGAGGTTTCTGTCATTAAATCTCTTTGCCTCTTTACAAAATTCCAGGCAGAGCACACAAACTAAAAAAGCCTCTTTGGAAACCTTTCTGTTGAGAATGATGTCAAAACCCCCTGGAAGTTGGCTCCCTGATCTGGCTTCCTCCCACTAGAACATCTAATGGCTGGGGGGAATGGCTTTTTTATTTTACACGTATCAACATCACAGTCCATTTCTCAAGGCAATTAAAAAAAAAAAAAAGCTTAATATGACTCAGCCAACTGCAATTCAACCCTCAATAAAAGTCTATTTTTGGCAGAAGGCTCACCTTTTTTTTTTAAATTACTGTAATGACAAGTTAAAGCCATTTCCTAAATTTACTTTGAATGCTGTTCATAATGAGGATTGTTTCATACCTGCAGCAAAGCTGTTTCTGTTCAGAGGGTTGGGATCCTTCAAGACTGATGATAAGCAGGCAAAGAGCAGACAGAAAAGCCAATTTTCTCCTAGAATTCAAGCAAGACCTTGTCCATCTCCTTGAGTAACTTGTCTCTATTTTTCCAACCCGTGGCAGGAAATCTTCAATTCTACAGCTGATGTCTCCACTCTTGATCTCCACATGCCTCATCCTTACCACAGAACTACTTGTGCATCCTTTTAGGATTAAAAAGAAAAAAAAAATGCACTTGCTTCCCTGAGTGCACAGCAAGGCACTGCACTTTATCACTTCCAGCCTCACAAATGGCTCAGGCCATTACAGAACAGCCTGGCAGGATAAAAAAACCAGGATACAATATTCATGTACTCTGTGAGACACATCTACTCTTTATGGTGATCGACAGAGGCAAGGCAGACTTCCATTTCATTAGGAAAGTGAGGATGAAGTAGCCTATAAACAAAATTCCTTCAGTGTAGCAGTTAAGTTTGAGCCATTTACAGCACTACAACTCCTACTCAGGGCTGCCAGAAGCAGGAATTAACTGTCCAAAGGCTGACCCAGGGGCACTGGGGGAACTGGCAAGGAATTCTGACAGAAGGAAGCTGTGTAAACCTCACACATCCTTCCTGGAAGCATAAGATCCGTGTGGAGGAGTTTGAGATCAGGGTTTGCCAACTTCCACGAGGAAGCAGTGCCCTGATTCCCCATGGGTTCATGGAGCCCCTCTCTCCCTGTCCAACACACACTGACATCCCAGCCACACTTCTGTTAACTCCCAAAATCACCCCAGAGCAGGGAACACCACGGCAGCAGATGGCTGCTGGCAAAGTACCTCCCCAACACTGAACACACATCCCCAGCTACTCCCACAAATGTATGTATTGATAAAGTGATACAGACAGGAAATAAATCCTGCTACTTCCTTAGCACTTTTTATTATTAGAACGATGCTCATTTAAAGGCTCAGTGACAAATCCTGTCTGGTACATCATCACCTTATCAAAAACCTGTGACATGTGCAGAGAATGTTAAGTTATATTAAGTGAGCTGTTAACTTGACAAAATCCAGCCTGCTGCGTTCTGCCTGCTAAGCTGCAGCAGAGATGGCACATTGTCAGGGGGTGGGAAACACCCTCTCCTTCCTTGCCAGAGCTCCAGATCCACTCAAACCTCCAAACACAGCAAGAATCAAGTCAGGTGCCTCAGTCACATCAGCAACTCAGCCATCACACTCCACTCCAGACCCACGTACAGGCATCAGTTTCTGGGATGTGACTGCCACCCAACTGCAGGAAAGGAATGGGCACAGCCATTGCAACGCCCCTCCCTGAATCCATTTATCCAGACGCCAAAGAAAGGCTGTGTGGATGCTAACAAGAAGGCAGCTCAAAAGGAAAACCAGAGGATGCCTCAAAGTGACAGATATTGAGAAAGAATTTACAACTTTTTGACTAGTAATCAAAAGGAGCACAGAGTTGCTCTGCCCAGAAGGCAGAGATGTGACAGCACAGCCAGGGCACCATGTGGCTCCTGCCAAGGCAGTCACACAGGGCATTGGGGCTCCCAGCCACCAGCAAATGACTGGGAATAATAAAGGAATGCCAGAGGCAGATCTTTAAATACCTAGGGAGCACCTTAATGTCATTATTTGGATGTTTTCACTTGTGCTGCAGGAGGACAAGTGTAGAAACCCAGTGGTACCTCCAGCAATTCCAACAGCCTTCAAGGGGAGCTCTTTGCAGAACATTTCAGGGAATGAAGGTTCCAGCTAACAGCATGCCAAGGCCACTTCCTGCTCTGTACCAGGCTTCTTGGGAGAACACTACAGATCCCACCACAACCTGTGATTCTGAGCATCAGTGGAAAAAGTGAACTTGATCTTTTGCCTCTCTACATCTCTGAGTGATTACAGACACACAGAGTTCATACAGCCTTGCTATCTGCAAAATCCAGGTAATTATTCATTTAGTCATCCACCTATCCCAGGTAATTGTATCAGCAAACAGACATACTCTGCTCGTTCATTGAAGGGTTTTTTAATGTGAAGAGAAACGAAGCTTCTGACTAACCACGTGTGACTCTGAGCTACATTAAAATCACTGTATTTTCAGCAGCTTCTGAGCTGTTCACACCATCCTAAAAAAAGTCTCCAGTCTTTCAACAGTCCTTCCAATAGAGCTGATGTTGTGCACCAGGTATTCTGGAGGCATCTCTCAGCTGCAGCTGAAACCTGGCAGGATTCATCTTTTGCCCAAAATCCTGAGCTTTGCAGGAAAACAAGGCCAAAAAGCAGGAATAACCTCAGGTCTCAACAAGCAAAGCTTCTTCCACTGGTCTGACTCCCAACAGAAACACGATGATGATGTTTTTGACACACGAGTCCCATCTGTGCACCACAAAACAACAATGAAGAGGAGGATGATGCAAAGTCTTCTCAAACAGTCACCCAAAATACAAAGAGAGCGTACAGAAGCTTGATGCAAAATCCAGAAATAGTCCAGGGCAGTGCTTGGGCATCACTAAAGGCTTAAGGACTACTGGGGATTATGTGGCCAGCCACAAAGTGTCTCGTCAGAGGCCAGGACTGTTCCCTGCTGCAGGGAGGAGCGAGCAGGCTGTGAGCCCCTGGCAGAGCTTGGGGATCCGATAAAAGCCAGGCCAGGGCCGGGCAGAGTCAGGTGGCCGAGCGCCGGCGGATCACGAACACGCCCCGCTGCAGCTGCCCCAGGTAGATCCTCATCTTGGTGCTGTCGCTGGTTTTCCTCACCCAGATCTGCAGGAGAGGAAGGGCAGAAAGAATGGGGCAGGGAGATGAATTAGGGGAAAAAAGGCAACTTGCAGCAAGCAATACACAGACAAATTAACTCTGTGTCTTAGTGTTGGAGCTGAACACGGCAGGGGGCACGGATCAATGAGGTTAATCCCCTCTCCCTCCCTACATGAGGCATTTGCAACCTGAATAGAAAATGAAATAAGGTGTCTAACTTCACCTCCTTAACTTCCTGCTCAAAACAGTCCTCAAGAAAAATTACTTCTTCAAGCACCATCAGGAAAGCAGGTTCCTCCTGCGACAGTTCACAACAGAACCGTGGCACTGAGCTTTGCCTAATCAAGACTAAGTCTCTCTAGATCCACAGATCATAAAATTATCTATCCTGGGATTTGCCTAGACAAGTAACTATTAGTCAAATGAAAAGCTTATTCTGATTCTGTTCCATGAAGCATTTCCCACAATGTACCACAGAAACTGTGTCTGGAGATAAAAGGGCCTCTCTTTTAAACACCTGCATGGAAGGATTCACACCATGTGTTCCAGAGGACAAATTGCTGCCACCGAGGCAGCCACTCCAGAGAGTTTTTGAAATCACCTTCAAGGTGTTTAGATCTAAAAACCTGTGCTTTAAAAATCAAGTCTATGCAATTTCCTCTGCATTATAGCCTTCTAATGCATTTCAACGTATTTAAATAAATACATGGAATAAAAATTATCCACTCCTTAGTACTGCAGTATTTTAGGAGGGAAGTCCAGTATTTCCTATGGCAAAGGATTATAAAGTTATGTTGGCCTGTGATTTACTCTAACTTTTCTTTTTTTTCTTATATTAGCTATAGGTCTGGTAAGTAAATTGACTTAACTCTATTACTTTAATTATAAATTGACTTATATTAACAGGACCCCTCAATATAAATAAATTTAGAATTTGCCTGGATTTCTGCATAAATTATTTCTCCAGAGAAATTAAAATCAACATTCATTCGTAATTATCTCCCAACTGCAACATTTCCAAGGATTTGGCACGTTTGCTTGCCAAAAGAATTCAAAAACCCATAAACCTTGAGCAACTGTGGGAAACAAACACACAATTTTATATTCCACCACAGTATGATGGAACAATACATTAGTTTTGCTAAATTACAGCAATAACTTTTAACAAATTTTAACGCATCCATGAGCTCACTACCACTGCTTTTATCTGAACAACCAGCTGAGTGCCACAACTGCCACTGCAAGGGAACAGCTGTGACACAAACAGATCCCACATGCAACTCATTCTGGGGAAAATAAAGTGTTTTCCCTTAGCTGCCACAACAAATTAAAGTTCCTTTATTGGCTGATTGAGGAGAAGTGCACTCAAGTCTATTATTTCTTTCCCTGAAGTGTCTGGAATCTGCAAGCAAAGAACTAAGTGCTCCCTTTGCCCAACTGCTGCAGGAGCTTGCAAAACACAGGATTAGCCTTCAGAAACACAGCAAGTCTCTTCCCGTCTCAAAAAGAGATTTCCCAAGTCAGTTTTATCTTGGCTTCAGCTTCTTTACACGCCAGACAGGTATCTATCTTTAGCCCTTACTAAACCCATGTCTTTCCCCCCTCTGCTGACAAATAAAAGCAGCCACAACCTCGTTGGCACCCACAGAACTGATCACACAGCTGATCTTCGTGTTCTCTTTAGACTCCAGGTAAATAGCTTGGCTCTTATGGTACCTGCAAAAAGAAAAAAAAAGGAAATGCATGAATCCACTCTTGATAAAGCTGGACAGAGTAAATTTGAAGTCTGCCTTTCTTTCCACATCACTTTATCTTTGCAAGATAGTGGGTGATCTGATTACACACACACTCTCTGCATTTAATGATACTTTGAAATGCAGAGGGTCTTAATTCACATTCAACTCTGCACTGAAGGTTACTGAAAACAGATTTCACAACTGCAAGGGGGAGAGGCAGAGCCCCAGCCACAGCCCAGGGGAACAGTGACCGACAATACACCCAGGCTTCAAGGGTTAATCCAAGCAGCCTTTCCCCTTTCAGACACTGGATGGATCTCAGAAGGCAACTCCTTATTTTGCCTGACAAAACACGGCAGAGCAAATCACAGACACTCAAGTTATTCCAAATACAGAATTACTAGAGCACCACCACCACCAGAAGTGAATTACCCTCAATCAGTGCAGTCTGTGCATTGGTTAATGAGACCTCAAATTTCTAATGCTGTCCTTTTTTGTGAAAACACCCCAAATGGTATATGGGTAACTGACTCTGTAATGAGCTGTAAATATCTACCATAAGGAAGCCACGAATAAATATATCCATTTCATCCCATTTTAGATCATTTTTTAAGCTCTATATTGTTCTTATTGTGTTGTGTGTAAAACAAAGACTTTGAAAATCGTAACTCTGAATTGTTTGATTCCATGGACTCACTTCTTTCACAGCCCACATTTCTCCAAGTGCTGCACTGTGCCAGCCCTAAAATCCCACTTTCTGCTCATTCTGCCTCATTCTGTTCCATAGGCAGAACTAATTACACTGGAACAGGTGATTTGTAAGTAAATCATCTTAATCAAGCAAGCACCAAAATACTTTGCAGTTATAAAAGCATGACTATTTCCACCTTTCCCCTAATCATGATTTTATCTGGGCAATCCAAGCTGCAGAATCCCTGCACAGATATTCCCTCAGCAGCTACCCAGTGCAACCCCCAGCAGTCAGACTGCCATTTGCAAAATGCGTGGATTTATTTAAACTTCACAGTTATTTCTACAATAACCATACTGTACATGTGGAAGACTTCCAATGGTTTATTCCACAAACTCTTCCTACTGGCTGTTGCACTCAGAATTTTCACACTGCTTGCCAGTAACTGGAATGAGTGTCAGCTTTGAGCCTTCCAAACATACTCATTGCCCATGGGAGGGGGTGAGGGAATAAGAAAATCCCCAAATCCTGAACCTTTAAATCAATGGTTGAACACAGGTGTCTTTCTCCTTCGTTTTGCCAGAAACAATGTCAGTGGGTTCCAGGGCAATGCAAGAGCAACAATGATCTGAGCCAAAAAAATCTCAGTTTAGCAAGTCCAGATGTCATTAAATGATACAGAGGAACTCAATGAGCTACTACAAACCCCAGGCCTCACTAAGATGAGACAAAAATCTCAGTCCAGCAGTGCTCTACCATGCCATGCTGGGAGCACTCAAGCAAGAGTTTTGATCCTGATACAATCAGCAGGAGTGCAGGAGATGCCAGTGCAAACAACAGCTCTCAAGTGTTAGCTGGGCCCACACAGACCAGGAAATATTTTTTCCCCTCACTTTCAATTTTTGATTCTCAGTGAATGCCAAAGGTGATGACACACATGTCAAAGGCTTCACTCAGCCCTTGGATTTCACATCATGAATGACTCTCCATCAGTAAATTAATGCTAACTGTGCCCAGAAAAGGCAAAGGGCCAAGTCAGCAGTGTTTCACTGAAGAGTTGTCTCAGCTGTCTCACGCTCCATGCTCGCAGAGACAGGGCAGCTGAAGGCACAGCACCCTGGGGCATCAGTTACCTGGTCATATCTCACCCTTTTGCCAAGCTTATGTATTCAGAGAAGGATAGGATTGAGGAAATTACCTCAGATGAAAAATGCAATGGGATGTAAGTTGGCTTTCAAGAAAGCAAAGAGCCAAATAACTCTCGCGGTTGCAGGAGGCAAAACACACCAAGTGAGGCAAGCAGAAATAATTCCATCTCCTGCTATAAAATATTTTACTGAAAGGCCAAGATTTCCACCTGCAACTCCATCAGAAGATTGAAAGAAATCCCTCTGCATTATTGTATGCAGCAAAGTTAAGAGCAAAAAGGTGGCTGCTTTACAGTGAACTGTGGTTTAGGATTTGATGGGGAGCACAGAGCTCTGAGGATAAAAAACTGAGTCTAATTCCACTTTCACCTGAAACACTCCACTCTGGAAATGTCTGTGAAATGCCTCTGCAAGACTTCAGGGGCTCATTACTGGCCTTAAACATTCCCTGTTTTCAGGTAATTGTCATGCAGGGATGCATCAGGAAACAGAGAAAGTCATTGCTGGGCTGTCAGCTTTAGGATTTCTTTTCATGCACCTTAGGAAGAAACACCCTCCCACTACCAAGAGTTATTTCATTATATTAAAACACCAGCTACTTTGCACAAGGACTATTACTATCCATCAAAAAAATGTAAGCAGGATTATTATAACCAAAAAATATAAAATACTGATATTTAAGCAGCATAATAGCAAAGCAGACAGGAAAGACAACAGCTGGAATTCCTGACAGCAAGACCCCCATGACAAATGAATTCAGCAAGATGAAAATATCTGTCAATTGTTTATGCCTCAGCCAAACAACCTTCAGAGAGAATTGGTGCTTTGGTGAGACTCTGGACCCACTGAAGCTCTTCCAAGTTTAAATTTAATAAGAAGTTTTGAGCTTTACTGACAGATTACTTCAGATGCCTTTTTTTTTTTTTTTCTTTCTTTCTTTTTTTCACTCATGAGCATTTTCCAAGTACTCCATATGTTTCAAAATCCTGAAGAAGAGTTTATTCATCCAAATATATCCTGGGGACAGTCACTTTACACACAAAAAAAAAATGAAAGCAAAAAAAACCCTTGATGAATCTGTGGAATAAGTAGCCTGTTCAGTTCTTATCTGCTTTCTCCTTCATGGATGTTTAAACTGAGGTAGCAGGTTTTATGAGAGCTGTGTACACTCAACTCTCAAACTTCAGTCAGAAGGAAAAACTGACCAACTAGCCAAGGGGATTGCTGTGTAAAAAAAAAAAAACAAACTTCACACCTACTTCTGTGATGAAATTACAGCTTCATCACTTGTTGTTTTGAGCCACCAGAACACTGAAGTAGGCTACAAATAAGCAGATGACTTTTTGAAAGCAAACTGCCTTCTGCTCAAGGAGTTCAAGATTATCCTCTTGATTCCCCAGGTTTGCAAGTCTCATGGATTAAGTTTAAAATCTACTAAGATTCCTCTGCAGAATTTAATATTTTCCTTGTGTTTTGTGAGGCTTGTACATCTGTACGGCCATAAAACTCAACAGAGATAAATCCAATCAGCAATTCTGAAGTTGCCTCTCCCAGGTGGGTTTGATCTTTAAAGGTTATTTGGATTTATTAGAAGCATTTTTCATCCTGAGCAGCTGGTGGATGACATTTCTTCTGCCACCTTGTGGAATGCTGGGCTTGTGTTCTGCAAAACTGAACCTCAGGAATGGGAATGTTGCTGACAGCAAATCATGGAGTGTCTGTACCCAAGCTGGGCAGCTTCAGTCACACCCCACTGTGGCTGCTGCTGCCTCTCCTACCTCAGATTAGCTTTGACTTCCTAAGTGCCACAGTGAGCCATGGAAAAGATTCAAGTCTCTTTTTATTGGAGCCACCAGTTATCTCTGAAAGCCTACAGGGTGTGAACATTCCATCATCACCTCTGCTTTAATGGATCCGTTATGAGCTTGTGGAGGGAGCAGCAAAGTTCTGCCCCAAAGCATTTTTGCCCACCAATTCTTTGATCAAAGCCATTTCTCTCTGCAGCCTCTGCCTCCTCACTACACAACACACAGACTGTTGGAAACAGAAATTCCCCAGGCCTCACCATCTCTTGTCATAGTAGAGTTTGCCATCTTCTATCCGAGCTTCAAATCGCTGTGCTGGAGACTCTGCTGGTGTAGCTGGGAGGTGCTCAGGAGAGGAGGGGGAGGCTGAGGACAGGAGAGACCCTCTGGTTAAAGAACAGCACGTGCCCATCTCTCAGCAGCACATCTGACTGCAAAACTGCAGTTCATAAGGTCAGAAATAACAAGCAGAGAAAGCTGCAAACTCAAATATGCATCGGGAAAATATTATATATTGTGATGAGTAACTCGACCTCTGCCTTGAATTAAAATATTCACTGAAATACAGCATTTAGCTGTAAAAACATTCGTGGGTAAGTGATGGACAATGTGTCTTTGAGTTTGTTTTAGTTATAATCCACAGTTAATTAGTTAAATATGGTTAAAATTACTGAGGCAAGTTAGTCCCACTCTGTGTTAAAATAAAGTGTATAGGCACATCTAGAGAGCTGGAGGCATAAAACCATAAGTGGTCAATCCCTCAATGGAGCTGACAATGGTGTTCAGATACACCTGAGTACAATGGAAAACCTCTTTTCCCTTGGATTGTCCCATGCCCAAGTACTTCAGCCACCAAAGATGCTCATGCCCCCCCTTCCCATCCCTGACAAGCATCAACACCACACAAAGAGCAGCAATTCCACAGCCAAAACAATTTCACAGTCAAACTGGACAGCCAAACATCACCAGTGCCATTCTCTATTCAGAGCAGCACCCCTGTGAACAAGTTCCACTGCATCTGTAACTCACCTGGTCTCTTGGGTGATTTAAGCTACATGGGAAGAGAGCAAAGCAGTGTTAGAGATCTGACAGGAGCCACAGAAGTGATAACTTCAGGTATCTGACTTTCCATGCTCTGAATTTTTCTATTTTAAATGCTCTCTTAAGTGGCATAGCAGTGTGCTCTAAACAGCCAAAGGTGCAGATAATCAGTTTAATGACCCAAAAGGCCAAAAAACTGAACTTGAGAGCATTCAGATAACCCACTCCAATGAGTCAAACCCATCTAACACACATTTCTTAGGGTACACAAAACACAGGAGATAAATCATTAGAGAAACCTCAACAGCTGGCACAAAACCAGTGTTCCACTACCATCCTCAAAATGCCTTAATGAGCAGCTTATATTCTAAGAAATGAGATAAGCCTTCAAGTGTTCAGCATGAAAACAAGATGTTAATCAAAACTAGAAAAACTATAAACATACACACTGCCCCCATCCAGCTTGCTGAAATCTTGTGATAGCAGGGAGAAAAAAAAAATTTAATGAAAAATCCTACCCCACACTAAGGCCTAAACCAAAGGCAGCCTGTGATCTCCCAAAAAACACACTGACATCTGTTCAGCCATGAGGAAGAAACTCCTTAACATAGCTCATCCCCTGGTTCACACAAAAGGTAACATTTTTAGATGACAGTCATTCAAATTAGGTTAATTAAACCTCAATTAAAAAGAGGAGATACCATCTTGCTAAATCTTTTACTGTGCTACTTCAGAAAGCCTACGGGGATGAAACAGTCCCACATCTCAAAAATGAACATTAAAGAGAGCTCTGTTCTCTTCAGGAGAAAGCATTTGCCTTCTCTTTAAATTGAAGAAATACTGTCAAGCAACAATTCCTACCTTATTCAGTGTTCTTAGGTCTTCCATTATTTGCTCATCAGTCAACAGATAATTTAGCTGAGGTATCCAGAATTAAGGTTTTCATAAGCTCTTCACAAGCAAGGCTAAAAATTAAAGGTCAGTGACATTTCACTTGAGTAAATTAAGCCAAAAGGTTTCCAGGATTTTAATAAATATCTTACTTGAGCTTTTTTTTTTTGTCAGAGGAATTAATACAAGTCCATCCCCATGATCTTAGCAGCAGAGTGCAAAATCATTTTAACTTACTCAGACACAACCATCAATGAAAAACCTTTAGTGCACTGACATTTACTTCACAGAAGCATCAAGCACCAACATTTTCAGTGTTTTTCATCTTGTATTTCTGTCGAGAAAAATCTGTGAGCTGAAACAGACTCACTTCAGGTTTTCTACAATGAAGCCAAATCCCACCTAAACCTAGTTAAATAAAACTGTGTGGATGGGGATAAATAAGAGCCTACAATGCACCTGAAAGCAAACCCAAAACCTCTGAAAATAGAAATTAGGGTATTACAGTCTTATTAAAGCTCTGCTGTACTTTTCTTCCTTCATAGCAAGTGTTTAGCCAAAATTTTTCAAAGTATTAAACTAAAGTTAACAATTGCTGGGCTGCATTTCAAGGATTTTGGTTCTGATGACTTTAATCCTCTCCCAGTGAGCAAAAGCAGAGAGTTTCATGGTGTGGTTGCTGTATCATGCTCAATTAGCAGGTCATGTTCACTATGAAACTCATTTATTTTGGATGAGATAGGGGCACTAATAAATGAGGTTTTTTTTTCCTGAAAGAGTGAACAGAATCTCCAACCAGAAAGAGGTTAATTGAAACTGGAGATGCTCATGACCATCCTGCATGAACTCCAAAAGTTCAAGGTTTGATATTGCCTTCAGAAAATGAGAGTCATTCAGATAAGTTTTTTTTTTAATCTAAGACGTACAAGTTTAGAATCTAATAAGAAGCCTCTGCAAAGCAAATATTCTTGCTTTCCTCTCCAGGTGAATTTAATACACAAATAGAAAAAGTGCCTATCATCATAGAGGAGCTAAAAACATATTTCCAGAAGCCAAGGAACATTTTAATTCTGAGACATGTAGCAAGGCAGATCCTAAGGATTACACAGACATGTTTTTCTCTCTCTTGTGATACATGAAAACAAGATGAATCTTCATCTTTTCTTATTCAAAGAACAAATCTAGCATCCTTGCTTTTGCTATGCATCTCTGGATTAGAGATCTGAAGCTTTTATCAAAAACGGAAAAACTATTTTGATATGACAAATATGATCTTTCTGGTAAATGCTTTGTCACATCTTGAAATGAGAAAAGCTCTGGCTCATGTAAAAAGCCATTTACTATCTATGGAATCAATTATCTCGGCATATATATATCTCCAATGTTCTTTTAAAGTTTTTCTTTTGTGAAATAAATTGTCTGTAGAATTCAAACTACTCTCACTACCAAAAAAAAAAGTTATTTCATGATAGTGCAAGGATTAAGTTAGAATACCCTGGGACCTCCAAAAACTGGCTTCTATTTTTGCAATATATTGTATAAATGCTGTATTGCTTTAGCACACATTATACATGAAAATTGTGCTTCAGTATTTCCCAGGTTAAAATCTGATCCTGGCAATCAATTTCCCTTTCTTTGCTGTACAAAACAACCAAGGTGTGGGTGTCACAGGGGCTGCAAACCCAACAGTAACTCCATGAAAGGATATCAGGGGCAGGTTTCCTCCTCTTGTCTGGGATAGGAACTGGATCATTTGGCCGCCGTCTCAGTTTCCTCGTCATAATAGGCTTCACTTCCATTGAATCTGTAGAGTAATGAAGTTGGAGAGCTGATAAGACCAGAGAGAAAGGAGTAAGCAGCAGCAGCTTTCTACACAAGGCACAAGGAAAATAATCTTTCCTCTTTCATACAGCAAATTGGATTTCTTTTTTCTTTTTTTTTTTTTGTTACTGGCTTCCAGCATGAAGTGCTGACAGTGAATCCACGTTCTCTCTCCCATCAGGTCACTGTTCAGTGCCACTGCTGCAATGCCATGGTTACAGCTGCTCCAGGTAGAGATAAGCAGCACAATGATGCTACAAGGATTCAAGGAAAATTCCTTTCATGCTCATGCTATCTGCTTGGGAACAGATTTAAAAGGCCAAGCTCATGGAGTTCTTTCCTAACCCAACTTGGATCATTAATGGCATGTAAAACATCAGCTACAAATCAATTGCTCTCTCATCTTCAAGGCAGAAAAATAGCTTTGTCAAAAGATTAGAGAAAATTTCTGCATTGAAGACTGATACAAGTCTGCTGGAGTGATTTCAAATAAACAGTATTTAAATTCAGATTATCTAAGAATGATTAATGAAATGAGCCTAATTAATAGCACACAGAGTGTAATTAATAATAGAGCAGCAGTTAACAGGAAGTCAACTACAGCATATGACTGGGGAAAAAGAAAATCTGTTAAAAACTTGAACACCAGTCTCATCACCATGTAATTATCTAAACTTAGTTTGTCCAAAAGTCTACAGGTAACCTTTACTGAACAGCTCCACTCAAACTCTCAACTCATTCCTTAATTCATGAAGATATGTTGACCTGGCAGCCAAGAGACCACATCATAAATGCCAAACACATCATCCCACCTCCCTTTCTATCTGCTGACACTTATTTGCTCATCTCTAAGCACCCCTGAATCACCCCCTGGCAAGCACTTCAATCTGGGAAACCCCTTTGGCACCCACTAGACACAAAAACCTTGTGCAAAATACACCAAGTTCCTTCTCTCCCCATCTCAAGGGTGAAGGAGGATGTCCACGAGACCAGATTTCATAAATGAATAAAAGAAGTTAGCAGGGAAACATAACTCAATATTCTTTCCAGTCCACATCAGCCCTGAAAGTTTGTACTAAGCCAAGAGCACCATTTAATACACCAAAACAGGGTTTAATTCTCACTTCTGGGTATTAATTATTAGTTTATATACAACCTGTAAATGAAATATATGAAGGGTGTAACTCATGGACAGGCCACAGCAACAAAACCACATTATCAGTCCAGAAGTGAGGGAGCTGCTCTCAGAAAGAGCATCAAACCAGATTTCTGGTTGAGTACCACAGGAAAGAATTCTGCAGGAATAATTAACCTGTGACTTAGCTCCCCTGTGCCCATTACCACAGAGCACTGCAAGGCACCAGAAGTACCAACTGTCTCAAAAAAACCTGTCCATTTAATATAAATTTTCTACAGCCTGGACACAAATGTAAGCCGCAATTTTATTCTTTTTTTCTGGCCTTTAGCTGCAGATTTCAACTTTATTTTTCTGATTTCTTCAACTACTTGACCACTCATTCCTGCAGGAAGAAAAGGACACAGCTTTACAACCTGGGTAGGTCACTACTGTGACATATCTCCATAGTTTTATTGCCAGATCAAGGAACCAAAGCAGCCTCTTTCCCTGCATATAAGCAAGGCCATCACTCCCTCTGCTGCTCCACTGGCACTGCTTGATTCACCTGTTAACAATTCACTGAATTTTGAGCTGCTTTCTCCCTTAAAAGACCATCAATTTATGTTCTGCCCTGTTGGCACTTCCCACCAGCTGTCTGTAAAACCAGCACTGCCACCTTTACAGCTCTTTTCCTAAGCACAGAGTGGATAACACAAATGACAGGTGCTTATCTTCTTTACCTCCTGTTAATTCCATGGTTAGCTTTTCATTCTCAATCATCTTCTTCTTCTCTTCCAGCTCTGCTATCAGATTTTCCTTAAGCTCAATTTTCTTATCTTCAAACTCCTTTGCTGCTGCTTTCTTTTCCTTCACATAATTTTTCTCCACCTGATCTGTCTAATGCAAACCCAAGGAGCAAGAAGGTTAATTAAGGACTCAAGTTAATGACATCACAACAGCTTTTCAAATGCTTTACTGATCAGCTTTTCAGTTCAAAATTGGTCCTAAAGCTCTAAAGATTATCGATATTCACAATCTACAGAAAAACATCTAAATATGACTTAGTGCTATTATATTGGCAAAAGAATTATTTGTAAAAAGACATTTTACTGTTGCATAACAAATCAAGTCCCTACCAGAGAGCTCTGCTGATTTATAAACAGCACTTATCACCTTAAACACCCTTTTCTGGCCAGCCCAATGCACAGCCAAATTCAAGAGACCAATGGCAGATATTTAATTCTATTTTAAAAACAAAGTGCAGAAGTTACTTGAGGTAATACCAGCAGTAAACTCTACTACATCTCAAGTGTAACGAGCCAGCTAGAGGAAGAAAATTTCTTTTAAGCCTTCTGGGAAAACAAGCTCAAATACTGGTTGATGAAACAAGGTTTATGCCTCTTCCATCTAATAATTAATGCATGTTTTTTGATAAATTAAGAGTACTTACTTCCAGTTGCAGGAACAGTTCTGAAACACAAGAAAGACTTAATTTATTACCTTCAAAGCTGCACAAAATTACTTCCTTAACATTTTAAGCCATTGCATATTGCAGCCAAGACAGGTGGTGATGCCAATACTGCATGCACTTATCCAACCCCTGCTCTGACTTCACAGCTTTATGCTGAAAATAAACTGACTATGAAAAAGTTCCACAAAAATACACTGTTACTACAGGTTTTTTACAGATGTCACCTCACTGAAAAGCTCCCACTAATCCACACTATTCAGTTCAGTTTGGAGAAGGCTGTAGTAGCAACACTGTACTACTCCATTATTTAAAAAATAAAAAAATTAAAACCAGTAATAGACATATACCAAATATAAGAATGTTGCAATAAAAATAAAACTTTTTATTTGCAAAGCCTGAAAGCAGCATTATGTAGATAATAAAATACAGGTAAATCTAAACTCGTTGTTTTAATAAACCTCAGCATGGCAAGGACAAACATAAAAGACCCTTATTCCTGTAGTACAGGATTTTTTTAATCATAAAATTCCAAGTGATCACCACCTGCCCTCCTGTGGAAGAACTCTGCTGCTGCAGCACTGCTCATGGCCAGCCAGAAATACCAGTTTGCACTTAGGCTTAATTTTATCAAAACAGCCCAGGCCTGCCAGGATGCAGCTCTAGTGCAAATGGAAGGTCTCTCTGGAGGCCTTTTTCAACCTAAATCATTAATGAAATTCATCCTAGGATTCAGGTTCCTGTTAACAAGAAGTTGTTTAAACCACTTCAGTTCCTCAAGCAAATCCTTTACCTTCCCAAGCACTTTCAGAAATACAGAATTGCTTTCTTTTGCTAAAGGAGGAGCAGCTGTATTTCCTATATATCCACATAATGCCTAATACAAAAGGCCCTGCTTCAATATCCAAGGTAAGAAACTTTTTGAAAGGGAACAAGAAAGAGAGAGGGCAAGCAGCTGGCTCTGATTCCCAAGCCATTCCTCTGCAACAACACAAACACACCCAGAAGTCTGAGCACTGGGCATTTTAAAAATTATCTTGGGCCTTTGCTCCTTGAAACAGAGCAGTACACAAACTCCAGGCAGCCCATTCCACATCACAGCCATGCAGAGCAACAGTTCCAGCAACCAACCCTCTGAATTCATTGTTCACAAACAGATCCTTGGGAAAGCATGTCCTAACTTCCCACTCCTGCACACTGAAGGAGACAGGGCACCCAAAAGCTTCAGCAAGGGCCACAAAGCAACAAACCAAAGTGGGACACTGTGGGTTAGGAAGATAAAAATGGAATCATCTTTCTACTTGTGCTGCTTCACACAAATGAAGACTAAAACTGTTTATCAGTCAGCAAACAATGGTGATCAAGGGAAGAAAATAATCAAGGTAGATCCTGTCAAGTTTGTAGACTCTGGAAAAAAACCACAATGTACCCAAACATCCCCTTGCTCCAGCAAGTTCCTTTTCTTTAAAGGACAGAATTACTTCTTTTTTACTTCAGGTGTTATACAAAATACACATTTAAGTTATTTGCAGTGCCTTAGAGAGAAATTCCACTTACCTGCATTTCGTATCCTTTCTTTGTACTGCTGGTCCAACTTTTTCATTCTTTTCTGATATTCCTGAAGAGTACCTAGTGGAAATGGATTATAAATTTCCATTGTATTTTTTCCCCCAAGTATTAAATATCCTCAAGGAGTCATACACCACTCAAAGCACATTCTCTTTTGTAAAAAGTGGATTTTTCCTTTTAAGAAGTGTTTTAACAGAGAGGCTTAACTACAAATGGAGATGGAGAAAAGATGGGAAGCAGCTGACATTTTTAACTCTGCAGCACAGCTGAGAGCCAACATGCAGTGAAAGATGCTGCTCCCATCTTTCAAAACCCCCATCCTTCTATGACATTTGAAAAGTGCTGGAAAAAAAAAGCTACTCTTCAAAGCTCACCTTCCTGCAGTTGCTGTAACTGCCTCTTCAGAGATGCCAGCTTGTCCTGATACATTCTGCAAACACAGAGGGGAAACTTTAAACACCAAGCACACACGGTTTATTCCACCATCTCTTTAAGTTACATGTTTATACAGAATCAAAAACTTTTCAGAACTTCAGGAAACAAGTGAACTATAAACTAAAAGAATTTTATTCCAATGAAAGGTTCTCATTCTGTCCTAAGAATTCCGGCACTTCTTTGGTTCTACAATGGGTTTACAATTTGGGATAAAATAGGTCTTATTTTTTTATGTTGAAATCTAAAATGACTTTTAGATCTGCAAACATCAGAAACTTTACAGCAGAATCATTCTTGCACTATGTCAAGTTTTATTAGCTGTGTATTAGCTCCCCACATTATTTTAAAAACCCACCAAAGTCTATTCCTGGTGCTGCTACAAGCCTGCATTTCTTTTACCACACATCTGTGGTTTAACACTGGCCAAGTCTTCCTGACCTGTATAAAAACAGGTCTCTGCCAGTAAGTAAGAACTCAAAATACTGCAAATGCTCCTAAACACCATGGGGAAACTATTTCAAGTCTCCCAAAAGTCTGTTTCTGGTCCAGTGCTAGAATTCAATTGTTTAAGACATTTGGAGAGGCATCTTACTTTTCCTTAGCTTATCTAAAGCAGAGCTTTTATTTTATTTGAAGGCTCTCTCTGCAGCAGGATCCATTTGCAGCTGCTCCCAGAATTCATAATTATTTTTTTGCCCAAAACAGCAGCAGCCCTTAATTTCTTGAATTTATATAGAACAGAGAAAGTAACTGGGAGCAGAAATAAAACTGTATGGATTCCATTGATGTAAGCACTTAAAACTCCCAATCTTGGCCCAAAATTTTGCCAAGTTTTAGGCAATAAATACCCCTAAACCCACAAGTAAATAGAACATCACCTTACTTGTATTTGGAATGGGTTACTTACTGTTCTTTCATTTCTACAAAGTCCTCCTCCTCGTGCTTTGCCAGGTCTGTTTCACTGGCATCCTCAGTGTCTAAAAGAGGCAAGAAACAACTTGTTAAAATTGAAAAGGTATTTCAAAAAAAAAACAAAAAACCAAACTAAGTGGTAAATTATTTAAAAACAAGGAAACAGGCAAACAAAAAAGAAACCCCCAAACCTCAGGCAGTTTAACATCAAAGACAACCTGAGAGATGAATTCAGGAGGGAAATGAAACATCTTCCTGCAACTCTGAGTTTTGCAGTACAGCTTTACATGAACAACTCCGACTTCAGAGAGCCTGGGAATTTCTTCCCATTTAAGACAAGGGGCTCTACATTAATACTCACACACAGGTGAGGCACAAACAGCCTAAAGACTCTGGAAGATGTTTCACAAACCTGTTACTGGAGTTCCACCCACTCGGTGCTGCTCAGGTTGACCACAAAGGTCTCACCAAAGAGAGCTGGGATCTGAACTTCTCAGCTGTACTGCACTTAGTACTTCAACATTCAAATAACAGCATTGCCATAAAGATAGCTCCATTTTATAAGGAGACAGTATAAACTGTAAATAAAATAAATCACTGTGGGATTGCTCGTTTTCTGCTAGGACTTCTCAGGCTTCTATTTGTAACACATGGGTAGCCAAGAATCCATTACCTGTCCAAAGAGGGCTCAGTGCCTCCAGACTTTATGGGATACAGCTAGGAAACCTAAACCACAGCTAATTCCCTATATATGGAAGGGGGACCCAGCCTCTTAAAGCAAACCTTTCTCAGATTTTTCTTAAACTACAGTTTAAACTTCAGATAAATTTTAATTCACCAAAGATAAACCAAGAAGTTTTTTAACTGCAAGAAATGCACTTAAATGTGGGCTACCACAAAGGACTTCCATACTCTGTTGGGAGAGCCCTCACTGATCCTGTCACCCTCTGTATCTTTAACATCATCCCACCTATAACCAGGCCAGAGAGGATGGAGAGCTCTGCTGCCAGCAACAGCCACTCTCCAAGAGCCCTCCTTATCTGTCATTTTATCTTCTCTACACTCCTGGATACTCTGGGCTTTACTCCATTTCCTTCTCTCCCCCTCTCTGGTTCTTGTACTGTCCTGCACTGCCTTGTGTCTCTCCAGGCACCCTCCATGCACTGCTGTACTTCTGTCCGCACCTCCTCCTCCCTTAGCGGCGTCCTTCCCCCTTCACACCACGGAAACAGAAACAATACACTGGATTTCTCCACTGTTTTCACTGTGCCGGCGCACTCAGTCCCCCTGCTCAGCAGTCTCCCGTGTCCCACTGCCCCCTGCTCACCTGGGAAGCCACAACTCCACCTCTCCAGCGGCTTCGCTGTCTTACTCTTCCGCGGGGAACCGCTGCTACCTGGCAGGTCCTCCTTTCCTGCGGGTGGTCTCGCCGCTCCGAACCCTTCCCCAGACACCGTGCGGAGGGGTCCCCTTCATCCCACATCCGCACCAGAGCCCCCGCTCCATCCCACCCCGGGCACCAACCCGCCCCCTCCCCACACACCCTCGTCGGAATCGCGGGCCCGGGCGCTCCGCTCGCCGTCCTCCTCCTCGGCGCTCTCCAGCTCCTCCTCCTCGTAGTAGTCGGGCGCGGGGGCCATGGCGGGGGCGGGCGGCCCCGGCGGGGCTGCGGGCGGCGCGGACACGAGCCCGGCCGCGCTCATGGCCGCGGGCGGGACGGG